>JAITYZ010002464.1:0-13032 GCA_027744595.1 Paronellides praefectus
GTCGTCGTCGTCGTCGTCGATTTTCTTTCTGCAGACACGTAGTATGTCAAGTGCATGTAATTGTTGCTGTATTCATAATTCACGATCCGAATACGCATTGTTGTGACTATTGTAGAGGGCTGCATATTGTTGAAGGCATGCCTGCTACAAAAATGGTTAAATGCGAATTGTCAGGCTTTATACAATCCAACAATGCTCTGCATGTGTTGTTAATGCTAATTATGTTTTAATGCTATAATCTGCCTATTGCCGTAGCCTCGAGAGATGGAAAAACACATTGTGTGCACAAACTGATAGCAAATACGCCTTATTATATTTTGCGCTTTTGGCATGAATAATATCGGAAAACATTTTTTTTAAATAAAAATTACCACCCTCCTTGTAAGCAATAAAGAGTTCAGTTGACACGGCGTATATAACAATCATTCTTTATTGTTGTAATATAACATTTTAACAAGTTAACTTTCCATTGCATTATTCTCATTATTGTAAGAAGCACTTGGATGATAGTTAAAATGCAACTGCACTTGCGTCTATATATGTACATTCGCAAGCTAATATGTATGTATCCAACAAAAAAGTGTATTTAATTTACTTACTCATAGCGATTAGATGGGTTAGTATTTAGTATTTTGTTGCAAACAACAACAATTGCATGAATACTTTATTGCTCGTTACTGTCATGAGTTCAACTGGCCAACTCAATAACTTTCTCAAGACGCGTTTTTTTTGAAAAATGAAAAGTGTCTTCACAACTCCAAGGCCTTGCGCGCAACATGGGTTGGGCACTTCTGGTTGATGATAGCAGGGGAGCAGTGAAGCCAACCAAGAAGCGTACAAATGCAGAAACCAGAAGAAAAAAAGGAGACTTTTTAAATGTTGTTGTTAAACTGCATAATGTCATATAAGTATACGTAATATTATTACTATGATTTGTGTATTTTTTGTGGAGGTAATTTATTGTTCAATTAAATAACTTCACATACAAAGGGAAATTTCCTTTCTCCCTTTCCATGAGATTCAGCCCATAATGCGTATAGTGTTGATTTGAAGGTACCGGTTCACAAGATAAGCATTGTTCCATTCTTTAACAATAATAATTCTTTGTAATTCTCATATAAATGACCATCACCCGTCAAGAGGTAACAAAGGTCAAAAGCGAAATGATTACTAGCTTGTAGATCAAAATCAAAGTACACACAAAATGCAAAATGTATACTATTTGTTGTCCACCTACGCTTGTTATCATGATGCTCATTATTGAAGCGCTTATTTAAAAAAAAATTACAACTTTTATAAAACTAGCATTTGTATTGACCAGGGACACTTTATGAAAAAAGTCATGAATGATACATTATTTTGTTGATTTTATTACCTAGTTGTATGTTTTATTGGTTGTGTAAATCTGTGAATGAGCTAAGGTCTTAAATCCATATTGAGAGGAAATAAAACAGTAAACATTGCGTCTTTATGTGGTTGGTTTCAGGCAATTTCATAACGAATCTTGATGATTTGATGTCAATAATCTTTCAGCTCAGTCATTGATGACGAGAGACGTGAGTTTATAAGGCAAACCAGATCAACATTGGAGCTAGTAAAGATCCGTAAGATAACAGAATATTATTATGATGACGTTGATTGTTGTTAAAAAATGTAATAACATCTAACAATACATACATCAATGATGAATTTTTGAGTTGTCTATAATGAGCTTTGAAGGAAAGTTATTGTAAGAATTTATTTTGTTCTCTAAGAAAATGCACGTAGTTGTTTGGTTTCGATTCATATAAACATTTTTTGTGCACTTCTTCCAGCTATCATATATTGACTTTTGTGTGAGAAAGGTGAGCAAAAAATATATAAATTGTATTTGTGCAACAGGATATGTTAAACAGGCATAAAAACGTGGAGCAAATTCACAAGTACCGTATATGCTGCCGTAATCTTGAAAATATGGTGACTTTGGTTTAAAAAACAAACAAATTGCCTCTGAGCTATTTGTCAAAGTGTTAGTTTTGGCAATTTGTGATAATGACATTTTATTTTATATCGCATTTTTGCCATACACTGCATACTTCTGCTGGTCTATTGCCTTAATTGAAATACGATGCTATAATTTACTTTTCCATATGTTATTATGTTAGGCATGTTTCACTCTCAATTACAATTTATAGAATGACATTCTTAAAACAAATTGTCTCTGTTACACGGAAAATTCAGCATGTACAATTACATGTACCTAATCGCAACGTGTGGTGTCTAGTTTCATACAGCAAAATTCTTTCACAGATCAAAAGACAAGACAGATACGTCGTTCGTATATATCAGCACTATTCTGAATCTTGGATGAATTATAGTATAGCGTTACAGCTTTAGATACACACATTTTTTATCACTTGCAAATATCTAAACAAACTGGAAAGACAAGCACCACTTCTACATACTTTGAAATTAACGATCTGTACAAGATTTTAAAGATTTGAAAGTGGGTGGGTGGTGTAGTGTAAAACGTCATTTTACCATAATATTTACCAGCTCATCTCTTTAGGTTTTTCTGTGAAGAGCGGGTTTGCTTCTGGAAACTATAAACTTACGACTAGCAAAGATGGTGATAATGATTATTCTTTTGCGTATATATGCAAAAAAATCATATAACCACGAATGCATGCTGAGAAGAATGCCCTCTTTTTCCTTACCACCACATCACGTGTGAAATAAGTTATGATCCCATCCATTCTGTAACACGTAGCGTCGAACAAGAAGGATGAAAAACTGCTATACCGTAACCGTATGCGTTTTATGAGAGATGTGAAGACGGGATTTGTAATAATCACTACCTTATTGTGTGTATGGTAAAGTGGTTTATGTTCCTGAATAAACGTATTTTATGGCTACCTCCTGATGGCTGTCTACCTAAACGTTGTGTATTCCGCGTGGGCCACTCCTGAGATTCCACTTTATTGAATGACTACCCACCATACAAAAGAAACATCTTTGTCTGATTTGTTGATCTCACGTTTCCGCGCGTTTCCATTTATTTATTTATTCAGCAACACTTGAGCTGTTGTACACAATTACCTCCACCAACGGCAACTCGTTTTTGCTTTCTTTACACTGTGGTATGTAGGTATGCATGTTTTTTATGGGATTGCAAATTGACACGCTTGATTCGTTTGATATTTTGATGATGATGATAGATGAACAGAGAGTGGTTCCGTTCAACTCATGCGGACTTTAGCCCCATCCAATTTATACAAAGGTATGACCTATGCGTGTCATCATAATAATCAAAAGCAGGACAAGTTGTGTAACATCTGGTAAAATAAAATGGTAGAAAGACCCTTTTTACAATCATCATGTGCATATTCCTGCTAATGATCACTACTGGCTGTGAGGGTATAAAATTTTTCATAATCAGCGCAACGTTTTACCTTCATTCAGAGTTTTTTTGGCGTCTGAGAAGTCAGTGACCTTTTTTTTTAGTGGAACGTTTTAATGCGTTATAGGTACATTGCGTACACGGCGGCAGCTGGCAAGTGTGTGTACACAAAATGGAGAATAAGGTAATCGTTTTTATGCATTTCAGTTTCCCTTCTAGAGAAAATCTTAATGATCGATTTGTTCCTTTTTACTTTCTTGGAATGGAAAAAAGGATTGTGTATATTACTACTATATCGCGTAGTTATACAGACTTATTATATAATGCGCATTAAGTGCATGGCATTTGAAGTCTGTTTTTGTAGTGTTAAGAAATACATACTTTGCATGACTAACAAAACGGAAGTGCTTTGAGTACAAAAAACACACTCATGCGATGCGAATATTTATATAAACGTGGCAGTTCCGTGATGTTCTTTTTTTTGCTGTGATGAAAGTGAAATGGATGTAGGTACATTCCTACTTGATGTTCATAAACGTAAAGTACTATTTTTTACTTTGCATTTTTATAAAGGCAGAAAAAAACCTTTTATCGTGTTTCATGGAAAGAAAAAAGGGGAAGGGGAGGAGGTGCAATGAAAAATCAACTATATGATTGCCATCATCCCTTTTCCCCGCTTTCCCACACAAAAAAGAAGTCTATAAAAAATGTAGGTTAGATTAGGTTGGATGCTATAGTCGTAGTAAAACGGATGTTGTAAAATGATAACGCATATCATTATGGAATTATCATCAATTTTTTATGAACAGAGAGAAAACCACAAAGGGAACTTAAATTGTTGCCGATTACGTTGTTATTGAAGCATACCGCTAATAGTGGGTATATATAATGGCATATGGTTTTAGATTTAGTTTCAATCGACAAAGGTGGGTGCCAGTTTTCTTTGGTTGAAAGAGAAACCAACAAAGCAATAGCGAATCAACTCTCATTTTTGTCTGTCTTTCGTCTTTGGTCAGGTCACATTAGGTAGCTGTGAATTATGATTTGCCTTGTAAAAAATGTACAGGTGGCTTTGAAAATATTTTTTGGTATATCCCCATCATCATATCCTCATGAATTTTTTCCCATTTTGATGATCATGATCATGTTTGCTCGCATGATCTTTTGGATTGGATTGCTTCCAAAGATGGCTACTGGCATTTTTTTCACTACTTTTATCACTACTTTTTTTCTCATTCAATTGATGAACTCTTCTTTTTTACATGATTTACTTTTACGTAAAATAAAAATGTACAAAAAATGCAAGAAATTGAGGTTAAATATCCTTTCGATTAAGGTAAATCCTGAAAAAAACCAAGAATGCATGGGAAGCTCGGAGGCATAATATTGGCAATATAACATATAAACACATGCATATTATTTACTTGGCTTAACTCCTACTACTACTAGTTGATCTCAATTTGAATTCATACTACGCATATGTATATATGAAACCAAACCACGAGAGCTTTGTAAAACTGCTTCCAAAAAATGTAGTTCAGCTCAAATGTGGATTTTTGTGGTTAGTTTTTGTGGCTTTAAGGGTTATTATAAGCGATCATTTGCAAGCTCAGTAAATCATTTATATATCGTCATCATCATCATAATGCCCATAATGGACTGTATCATGCGAAATCAAGTATCATGAGAAAAAATTGACTACAATATCCAAGCTACTACTATACAAGCATATTATATTACTCATGTGTATAATACACACTGTGTATACAGCCAATTATAAATCATACCCTCACGCTGTGTGGTGTGATGTGTGAGCTGTGAGGACTATTATTGGGCTATTATTTTGCAAAAGTACTACAAAAAAATATTTTGCAGGGATTTATAGACAGAAAACTATCATCCTATTCGTTATCTCAATCTGACTTGTGCAGGAGCAGCACAGCAATAGCAAAATAATGCATGCTGTCATGCAATCCCAGGAGCAATTGTTATAGAAGTCCCACAACAACATTTAGAGAAGTAAATGAACAAATATTTGTATTTTTTCTTCTCTGGCTCAAGTGAATTGGTTTTATAGTCATTTTTGCAAATAATGACATGACTCTCCGTTTCTTTCTTGCAATATTATTGCCAATATTACATTGTAACAGTAGTGGAGATGCTTGTAAGTTTCAGCAAGGGGGATGAATATGAGATGATGAGCTTGGTTAATTCTTTGTTCGTAAATAATAATCCCAGTCCAACAATGAGTAAAACAATCAACAACAATGTAGTAGCACAATAGTTTTCATCATCGTCATCATTAAACTTCAGTGATGAGCTACCAACCAACAAAACCTACCAGACCACACTATAAAAGCATATTTTGACACTGGCTACATAACTTGTATATATACTCTGATAACAATTCTAGACCTGTACACTGATGATGATGACTTGCTTTATTACCTATATGTACGTTCCCTATTACCTACATCAGGGACGGTGAAGGTACTTGTAGTAGTCGTTGTACCGCTTTTTTTGCAAATAATATGAATTAACTCCACCACCGTCGTACCAACTATCATTCATTGGTTTTGTGAGCTTCAATAATCCAACAAAATGATTTTTTTCACATGTTACAGTGCCATATCTCTATAAAAAATAAAAATAAATTGATATTAGAAGCACTAACACTACACACTGCTTCTCATTTTTGTTGTAAGTGCAAGTTATTTTCTTGTACGAGAACATGCAAAAAAATCAAGGTTACTGTTGTCTTTTTGCTGCTTGGTAGGCTATAGAGATTGTGGCGTTTATGTACATTTGTAGGCATCTTTTTTTCATTGCGTCTTTCATTCACGCTAATGAGTATTGTGTAAGTCTATAAGAAAAGATACACAATACATTTTTTTACTACATATCTGCTTGTAGTAGGTATTCATTCAAACGTATATACATTTACCTGTTCAATTTTTATTATTGTACCAAAATACTATCGACATGTCATCATCGTCGTTGTCCGATGACGTCACTTTAAATTTGCTCTCAATTATACAGTCCATCTGAGTGTGTCACATTCATAAGTCCTTTTTTCTTGTACCCTTTTTTCTTCTCCAAATTTACTATCAAAATGTGATCAAATTGTCATTCATGAAATTGTGTGGACTTAATAAAATTCGGCTACTGAAATACTACATCTTGTCATACTCTTTGCTTTTATCTTCTGTACAGTAGCAAAAACGTACAAATGAAATAAATAAATTTGATTTGCAAAATGCAATAACAAAAAAACGAACCTTTTTTTGAGCAGGAAGGACCTGTTTTATTGTGTATTTTGTAATATACTTTGAAATTAAATGTAATTACAAAAAATGGGCGTATACTGACGCATGACTTACTAAAGAGCATTTTTTGCAGAGAAGAAAATAAATTTCAAACGTGAACCTACTGAAATTACCAATCAAAAAAGGTACACCACTATTTGTGCCACTGACTTGGTTTGAATGATTAGTCAGTTTCAAAATGTCATTTAACTACCTGTTTGCTGAAGTGATATCCCAATCTCATGATCATAAAAACAATTTTTGTTAACGAATTCATTCATTCATTTGGACGTAGGACCAAGAGTGAAAGAAAAATAATATGAGTCAACGGTTTTATGGTCACTACATATAAAACTACAAACCGACAATAGAAAACAAACTGGGCCATCTGATACTGTAACTGAGCTGAAACATTTGCTCGCATAAATTTAATACGTGCAATAATAATTTCAATTGCTCAGAATCACAGCTTAAAAAGAGAGGTACTTTCAGGTTTGTTCATAAAATTACTTACATATGTGCATACATAATTGCTTGTAAATGTACTGCTGACTAAACTCTGCTATAATTTTGAAAAAAAAATATATATGAGTCATTCGAACACACATAATGATAATGGCATGGAATACGGATGTTATAAAGTGACAGTTGTGTACTAGTAGTGGAGTAGTGTGTAGTGGACTGCAATTTTAATTCTTTTGATGATGATGAACATTGAATATTATGAGATGTAAGCAATCACAATAAGAAAAGTACCGTTTTTGTAGCTATTGCTGTAAATATGTATGCCTCTGGCTGCTGCTGGTTTAAAAAAAACATCGTTTGAGTGCTTTAATAGAATATAAAAGAGCCTGGTTATTATTATTACTACTATTTTGTCGAGCCGCGAAAAGACTTGTGCTTCTCTCTGAAGAGGAAGTAGCAAAGTATATTGTAAACAAAAGAGGAGAAAAGAGTTCTTTTCATGAACGTTTTTGTAAGTGTGAGAGCTGTGATTACTCATAGTTTTCTTTAAGTCATGATGACATCCCCTTGCCACGGCCACTTTATACAGGTAAAAAGGAAAAGGAAACGTTAATTATTCCAATTTAATTCATAGGTATATACTTGGTAGGTAGGTAGTGATGATGAGAAAGGTAAATAACGGTGATGATGACGCTTGTGCACTTGTATAAGCATAATATCTCATTTTCTTGGCTCCTGGCAAAAAAGTGCAAAGCTTCATTAGAGTGTATAGTCTGTTATGTCGTCTGCGTCGTGCATTATTTTTCAAAAATGATTTCGTGCATACAATATGTATGTACATAAATGCATATTTGAAAAAAGTACTTACAGATGTAGCATTGAAGTATCAAAAGTATAATCATCATTATTGTCTTCATCAGCAGCGCTTAAACATATTTTTTTGTTCCAAACGATTCATATATCAGACAGACGTGTATATGCCAAAAATGGTCATCTGCTTTACGTCACCCTTTCGCCAAAACAGAGCCATTCACTATTCAAGCTAGTGTACAGCAAAGAAGGAGAAGGAGGATACTACAAAAAAAAACAAAAAAAAAGCTTTCTTCAGAGTAAAGTTCCGTTTTTGTGATGAGCTGCTACACAAATCTCGCAGTTGTATGATATGCAGTAAAAAATTGTTACTAATGACGTGTTAGAGTGAAAAAATGTACTGCTTTTTTTCGTGGGTACTTCGGCGTAAGGCACCGCAAAGGCGTCATTTAATCAGTCATGAAAAAAGAATGTGTTTTGCGCATACTCATCGTACTTATATTAAACCAATCAGATATTTATTTTCGCAGAAAAGAAATTAATTAATAGTTTACTGTTTATTGGTTTGAAACAAAAAAGTCATTCTCATTTAATTACGTTGTTGGTCAGTTTTTCTGTTATGTTGAGTTGTAGAGTCGTGGTCGTCGCTACAATCGAATAATCGAATGAAGAAACGTAATAGCACAAATTTACATATGTACGTGTGGTTTGATTTCTTTTGGCTGGGATTTTCCTTTCCATTCTTTGACCACCCTACTTTTCATGTCAGCACCACTTGAGTTCAGATCGATGATTCATACGTATTTGTTTCCAAATTACCAACTTCCATTTTTGGCACAATAATAGTAGCAGCAACGTAGTGTTGAGCATTGTTGACGCGTTTCTCGGGAATGAAATCTGAATACCCCTTGCATTTGTAAGATTCTTCAGGGTTTTTGATCTTTCAACGAACTGCGACGCGACCACATATTTTTTTTCGTGCTATTATGAGACCAATGTAATGCATATTATTGAGATAAACACTTTAGTTGTAAGTTTCTTCATGTATCATGTACATTTTATTGTGATGATTCAAAAAACTTTAGAGAACGCAGTTCCCAACAAATTATCGGTGGATCAAAAGCAAATTACAGTACCTACAAAGTAAGTACTAAACCATATCTTGACAATGAAGATGTCGATATACCTATTGCCATCCAGTTCGTGAGCTATTATCTTCATTATCAATAGTTTCGGTAATATTATCTACCTGTAGTAAAAAAGCGATTTGCTCCGTGGTAGTAATCGGTGACGAGAGACATCAACCAGAAAGAACCGACAAGTACTAAAATTACTCAAATAAGCAAAGAGAAGAGACGCCACTATAAATTCATCATGAACATCATAACATATAAAAAACCCAAACACATTATTATTATTTTTTATTTCAATCGATCTTGCGCCAAGATGCACTTTGCAACTTCTTGACAATCTACAAAAGCAGACAGATTGTAAACAAAAAATATATAAAAACGCTCTTTTATGCTCGTGAGTATTTTCACGTAACAAAACCCTTCACGAAAAGAGGTAGAAGGAAAAGGTGGATAAGTTAGAACCATAAAATTATAAACATAAATAATACATTTGCGTGTGTTGCGTTTTTGCTCTCATGTATTTTTTTTTGCAGTGATGTGATAATATTTATCTTTTTTTAAAGCAGGGTATTACCAAATTGTTATTTCACAGGCTGCTGCATAATACATTCATATCTATAATATGCATATATAAATAAAACATGACATTGATAATATTATTGTTATCTCAGACAGTGTAGTTTGCTTGTAGGTAGAGACAAATACATATGCATTTATGACATGACATGACGAACATCAGGATACAGCATGTTACATGGCATATGAAACTGGAGGAATCCATTGAATTATAAAATTGTGAAAAAAAGACACACAAGAAGCTGATGGGGTGGAAGTATGGAAGAGCAATCTCAAAGTGGTATCAAAATCAAAACACAATAAAATTGTAATAAAAATAAAATGCATTATTGAATCTCTTGTAGTTATCATCGCATTATCATCATTCGACCATCATCATCGTCATTGAAAAGGGTCTGATTCTCCCTCATGAAGAGACGAATCCATGGTCCACAAAAAACCAGAAAGTCAGGAAAATAGACAAAGCAAGGAAGAGTTAACAACGACATGAACAATTCATGATATCCTCTGGTGTTGTTGCTTATTTTACTTGCATGTATCCTCTGAGAGAGATACAATTTACAGATATATATTATTCTGTTCTTCTTCTACTTCTTCTTCTCTCCCCCTTTGTAAACAATTCTGCTTGTAGAACCAGGGGAAAATATCTCCGTGTACGCAATTTAAGACTAGTTTCTAAAGTTCAGTTGGTCGATTGCACATGTATTGGGTTGAATCTGAAGACAGTCTTTCTATAGATTGCCTGTTACTTAACGATCCATTGTGTATAATATATACCTATATATGTATACATTTTAGGCATATATTTTACATGTTTTCTAAAAGCACCCTAGCAAAAAAAATGACGGACAATAACGTTGGCATATGGTTAACTTTGCTGCAGGCTAAGTTGAAAAACGTACAGAAGAACTTATACTCCTCATCTGAGACAGCAGGAGCAGCAGCAGCAGCAATTTTTTACTGAATTACCTCCTGGTTCTCTATAATAGTGTTTTAATGCTATTTTGTTTGTAGTATTCTTCTCCGAGGAGGAACACGTATACTCACGCTGACTGTGCTGACAGACTGAGTAGTCAAAAAACATACTGCTTTTTATTATATCCTACGTAAAGTTTGCCTATAACGCTGCTGCTGCTGCCGCTGATGATGATGATGTTGATCAAAGAGACTATACCTATGTGATATGGAATGGAGTTGCTCTGCAGCAGCACCACCACCAGAAGAAGTATATAGATAGACACACATGCTTTTGACTTGTGAGTTCAGTTGCCCAAGAACAATCCAATCGGCAACATCTACAAACACACATCACACTGTTTAGTTAGAGTTGTATCAGTAGTATATATCGTTTGACGGTAATCTGCCTTCTTATTAAAAAAGCTGTATGATAGTTCGTTACCACCTTTTTAACAACTGTCTGGCAAGTGACTTGAAAGAAGAAGAATATCAACTGCTGCTGCTTTTTTGGTGCCTGAGAAGAAAGAAAATTTTTATGTCCAGCTCAGCTGCATGTGTAAAAGCTTGTCTTTGAAGCAATATAGAGGACAGAGGAAGCAAAGAATATTCTTTTTTAAATCGACAGCTTGTAAAGCAGGTCATTCAAATAATAAAAAAATAATTTGAGAGAAAATGTGCGTATAAATATATAATTAAACACTGCAGTTCTCTCTGAATTAATTGAATCACTCTGTAAAATATTCCTCGGGAAATCTGGAGTTGAGTGGTTCTCATTCTGATTAAAATTTGTGCACCTCAACGTGTTATATATATCTACATAGTAATATATTATTAAAAAATGTGAATGTGATTTGGCTATAAATAATAACTAGCAACAAAAACTGGAATCAGGATTTTCTCAGGCAGTCATTGTTTGGTTTGAGTATATTCATAATACACCCGAGGTTTTTGTTTGCACTTTTTGCGATAAACATTTTGGTTTTGCTGAGAGGAAAAGGAAGGGGAACAGTGACAGGTTTGCTGGAGCCAGGTGTCCAGCCAATCGTTAGTTACTGGGTTACATTGCTGGAAAACAAACGATTTTGGCGTGACTCTTTCTGAATCATTCCGTCCTACGCTTTTGTGTACGTGAATTGTCATATTACCTGAATTTTAAATTGTTTGTGTATCCCATATTCACTCTCTTTGAAACATCAGTAAATTCAAGTGTTTTTAAGAAAACATTAAATTAAATATTATTACTCATCATTATTCCGTTACCAGCAAAATACCTTGTGGAGTGGCTTGTCTAGTGAAAGGAAGTTTCAGTCTCAGCTCAAAAGGAGGGTTAATAATATTCCAATAATATTAGTCACACAGACGGCAAAAAGGAGATCACCAGTGGATTTGAATAACAAATCAGTTCTTGGTACAGTACAATTATTGAGCAATCGCAAGCAAAGCACTCTGATGAAAACTAAGCGGATGCAGCAGATTACGTAATCTTGGAGTCTTTAAGGAAGGAAAGGGAATCTCACCAGGCGAAAAAAATCGCTGACACAACTATTGCTGCTGTGATCACAATTTTATATTTTTCTACTATTCGAATAGTATTTATATAATCAACACATCATCATCAACATGACTGTGGATTACTACAAAGTTTTGGAAGTACCACGGACTGCGGCCGTTGGGGATATCAAAAAAGCGTAAGTGAAAATTTCTTTTGCTATTTAAATTTTACTTTTCATCTGTATTCCATGCTGACATTTTGGACCATCGGAGCATTAGTCATTTTTCTAGCTTGCATTCCAATGAAAATGGAACCATACAATCAAGTTTGTTTAGATATTACTTGTTATCATTATTATGATTTTACTGCTACCGTCATTATAGTTTTTATACTTGATAATTTCGTGGTTTTCTTGGTCACATAGTGGGACTTTATTTGGTGACCATTATTATCACGTGTCATCATAATAGCCATGTTTCAGTTCAGACTGGCTGCCATATAGCATATAAAAAATTTACCAAAAACTCTCATAAAAATCTTCATTCATATTTCATGGGTCGTCGCTTTACAATAATGGGATGTACAACAGCAACTTTGTCTTGTCAGAGACAGACAAAACAGAAGCTATAACTCTTGCACATGTTTTTTATTTCAAATCAACATACCTAATTGAATGAGACATTGCATGCCTGGCCTCAGAAAGCATATATTTAATAAACCAAAGTTAGAAAAATATATTTAGGGTGAATGGAAACGAGGAAAGGGGAAGTAGTAAAGCAGGTTGGCAATCTGACAAATATTGATTAGGCTGTTTACTTATGTATTGCAGTGCTTTATACTGTGATGTATTTTACGACTCAAAAAAATGAACTGCACGGCAAAAGTAAATGGAAGGAAAGCTATAGGTTTTTGGTT
>JAITYZ010002465.1:0-11225 GCA_027744595.1 Paronellides praefectus
CAGCATCATGTCATCCATTTTTGGCAATATTTATGCTGAACCCATTCTGCATGTGACTTGTAGAATTCTTTCTTGGTGTGATTTAGTATGAGTTTATGTGTACATAATAAAATATGCAACGAAAAAACCCGAGTATAATGGAATCGCAATCCAAAAGTTCCAATTAAAGTGCCTATATTATATGTATGCTCTGGTTGCATGCTACTTGTAAAACAAGTTTAAAATACAAAATGTCAAACCTTTCGCCCACATGATCTAAAAAGAAGACCAAACAAACTATATACCTATTTCAAAAGGCAGCATTTTTTTATAACGAAAATAAATATCATATAATATTCCAGAGAGGCTCGTTAGTTCTAATTACCATACTCAATAAATCATCAGCTCTTTTGTACCTTTTTAATTTCATTTTATGACATAAATGGATGGATGAGTATTTAAACTCGTAAAAAAATCATTCAAAAAACCAAAAAAGTAATCAGCCACCCAGTAGCCATCACCTGTTTAATGTCCATTAAGCAATATAGTTGAGTGATGCCGCCCCATAAACCAACAGATAAAAAAAGGTAAAAAGCATTCCTCACTAATTGCTCAAATCCTGTATTCATTTTCAAATTATTTTTTTACGGAAAGTTAAGTGAGAAGTCAAAACCACCCGGACCAACAAACCATACCTAAAATTCATGCATGCACATTACAATAAAAAGCATTCAAAATATGCATTTAAATAGTTTTCTCTTTTAATACTTCACGTCCACGTAATCACTGGTGTGTACTTCGAAAACACAAAAGGATAAAAGACAAATGTTTGATCTGTAGTCCGATAATAGGAGGAAAACTATTTAACCGGGGTGCCCCTTACCATTGAATGAACACCCCTGTCAACCCTTATCATCAGCAATATATCAAAAAAGCGGAATAGCTTTTTGTATAAACGACGACTTGTTCTCATGCAACGCACATAAATGAATTTTAAAATTAAAACAAAAAGGTTACATCATGAATGAATACGTAGGAACATAGCCCGAAAGGCAATTGAGTAAACGTTTTCATAGAAAAGTGTATAAACACCTAAATTGGCTACTTGTATTAACAATAACATGTTAAAGAGATATTAAAAAATTTCATTCTTTGTATCCATTACTCGCATCTCTCTACTATTTAAATTTTCGTTGGCATACTTTCCATTATTCCTGTAAATAAATATATAACAATCAACAATAATGCATAGAAAAAAATACCTCATTATATTTGTAGTGCATAAGAATGTTGTTTGTAGAGAAGGAAAAATGATTTCTTCCAAGAAACAAACCATGATTTTCAGTAGCAGTACAAGAAATTATGCTAAATAATGTGAGTGGGATCTGGGATGGTGATGTGTGTTTAAAGGAAAATGTTACACCTGAACACAGAAGCCAAGAGTTGTCAGCTCAGAAAAAAAGGTCAGCTAATGGTGTACCCAAAGCAATATTTCAAACAAGATGGGTAATTCAAACTCCACGAAATTATGTAGCAAGCAGCATATTATAGATGAAGCCTGCTCACTCCCTACTTGTTTGCACGCGTCCCTTTTTATAAATGCATAACCGCACACACACAAACACAGCAACATACAAAAAAAGTCGAGAAAACACAGCAAACAACAGGAGCTGCTTGCTGCTGTGGTCGGTAATGGCTAACAGTTTGAAAGAATAAAAAATTATTCTCATCTTCAAGAACAATTGTCTTGCGTTCCCAGAAATCCTCACTACAAGTTTGAGAAAAAAAGGATGATGATGATGATGATGAGGGGTAGATAGGTAGGTAACTTGCATTATTTAACCGGAATTTTCTAAAGTAAATATATTTACAACAACAACAACAGCCTAAAACGATGACTGCTGTTGACGTTATGTTCGTGTAACAGAAACAGAAGTCAACAGGGCAACGATATGCACACAAAGTGATGCAATGCTTTGTAAATTGCATTAAATATTCATTTAACAAACAAATCCTCCCGTCATCTGCCACAATGAGCAAATAAATATCAACGTCATCATGCTCTCCTCTCATGTTTTTCATTCCAGAAAAAGCATTGTGTTCTTGTGTACTCGCTGCTGCCTATGTGTCTTTTACGACACATGATGTATTGGCACACAAGCACGTTTGGTGTTAAAAGTGGTTGTGTGGTGTTTTGGTTTGGTATTTATAGACATTTTGTCCAGCTCACTGGCTTACTACACAAGTATTATCATAATTGAAAAAAAACGTATTTGTTCAAGAATGCTAACAATGCACTTCAAACGAATGAACTGTAATTATGGTGTTGAATATAGCTTGTTGTTGACCCTTTGATTTTCAAAAGAATGACCGGTTCTTGAGGCGTCGTCGTCATCGTCGTCGGTCGGCTGCTGGAATGGAACTTGCACAGCGGTATATAATAGGCATAATGGAAATGATGGCTACTGTGTTTGAATTGACGAGATTTGCTCGCTCATTGTTTCAAATGGGCAATGATGTCCACGCAGCAGGAATTTGATAAATTTGTGATATCCCACCAGCAGCAGTGCTATTATACCTCCCTGACTTTACATAAAAAATATTCATGATAAATAATAACAATACACACGTCCAATGCACGCCACACAATGTGAAGAGAAAAATTGCTTTCTGTGAGATTGTGAGAGAAGGGGAAAACCTAATATGCGGTGTTTTTAAACAATAATTAATTAGTATTTTATATTTCTAAAAAAGTAAGAAGGAATTTCCTTATTTTCTTCATTTTCCACCTGTCTAA
The DNA here is from genome assembly GCA_027744595.1 of Paronellides praefectus. Classification (NCBI taxonomy): domain Eukaryota; kingdom Metazoa; phylum Arthropoda; class Collembola; order Entomobryomorpha; family Paronellidae; genus Paronellides; species Paronellides praefectus. The sequence goes on from JAITYZ010002465.1 coordinate 2,777, forward strand.
AGGCAATTAGCATTTGATTCAATTAGAAAAATGTATTCTTCATTTTAAAGCGAAAACCCCCCACTCAAAATAAGAATTATTATTACTACAACTAAACGCCATTGGTCATTGTTTGCTTATGTAAGTTATTACCCAACTTATTTCCACTCTAATTTCTCTCTTGAGTCTTGTTTTTATTCTGTTTGTTTGAAGTCTTTTGTACTTTTGCATATAATTCTTAGTGAAAGTAGCTCAAAAATATGTAAATACTTGGTAAGAATGAATGCCAGTTTCTTCATCATGATGACAAAAGTATGATACTTTAGGTAAATATGTACTGTACTCTTCAATAACTCATATTCTTGTGTGGCCGGCTGGTTGTCGAATAAACTAATGAAAAAACTTCCTTTGCATCTTCTCTCTCTCCAGTGGAGAGTCTCCACTGTTTTCTCGTAATAACAACGCACCCTACTTTTGACAACTGAGACTTCATAACTGCCTTTGTGAGTTATTGTGATTACACAAAGTATTTTCTCATTTAATAAAAGCAAAATTTAAAAACATATATTCGCAAAGTAAACAATTAATAAAAAGTCAGTCTTGAGATGAAATAGTGTTTGTGCTGACGGCTGACCCCAAAAAAAGATGAAAAGCCTCTTTTCTGTGACTGATTTTCTGACAGACTTTTTGTGCAAATATTTTAGAAAATTCAAAGAAAATATGTCAGATGGAAATGCGCGCGCGTGTATGAATTGTACTTTTTTTATCTTTCAAAAAATATATAAAATTTTGTCAATGTAAATATTTATAGTTCACATTTCAAAATTCGACCAACTTAACTTCCTTGCTCGTCTTTTTTGTGTAGGTGTTTTGCTTTGTAAAGTCTTGTGAGGAGAGGCAAAATTTAAGTAACCCACCAGAACCTAAAATCTGGTGCTCACTTGCGTCAGCTGTTTCAAATTCGTATGCGCATACATAATGAACTAGTTCATTTAAATCCATTGACAGAAAGGCTTAAAAAAGGAAGGTCTCTCTGGTTCCTCCTCTTCGCCCCGGTTTCATTTTAGCTCAGCTTGATGCATATGCTATTATTATTAGTTTTTTCTTCTTCCAACACACAGGAAACGCAAAGCCGCGAGTCTTTGTACTCGTGGGAAAATGAAGTTCGCCTCTTTTGGACATTTGAATGGAAATGGATGATGATGCCGATACTATAGACATAGGTGCATAGGTACAAGCCAGACATCCATATATACATTGCACTACCATACACCTTTCAATTGGTAGATTTCCCGTTTCTACCAAATCAAGTCCAGGATTTTCCAATAAAATGTCACCAAAAAAGGAGACTCTTGTATTCTTGTACACACCAATTTTTTTCTTTATATCCGTTGTCCGTGCAATAGATAAAGACACACAAGCAAGGTATAATAGTTTTCTTGGTATTTCTACTTTTTTTGCAAGAGGTACAAAAAAGAAAAGCAGATATATTTCCTCGGTTATTTTATTTTTTATTTTATCTTCTTAGCAGTACGTACATGATGGGACTTTGTGCTTTGATAAAATACTACACATCAACCAGGATCAACATCATCATCCCATATATAAATATATACCATCCAACAATCCTCAAATCCTTTTGTACCTGCGAAGAAGAAAAAAAAACTTTCATCATGTTGTACTTTTTTACTCCACTTTTCTTATTATGTAAAATATTTCTTTCGGATACGGGGAAAATATCAAAAAAGAAATTCAACCTCTTGTGCCCCTCTTCTCTAGTATATCGTTCATAATAACTTTGCACACTACATTCATCACTCATGCATAAAAGTATATTTACAAAGTTGTGTGTGTGTGTTTGTATGGTCTATGTATTTACTTTTCACTTTTTAAGAGAGCCTGTTTGAAAAACTGTGTGTTTTTTGTATTGTGCTTTGTACAAGAAGCTGTGTGTTGGTAGTGACTGTTACCGTTGCTTCGTTCGAGGTAGTAGATTCTTCTCTCGTTCTTTTTTTTTCTCTCATCTATTGCCTCATTCCTTTTTTGCCTAAAAATAACTTCAATCAATTTCCGTCCTTTTTCCATTCTAAGAATGCACAAGAGTAAAAAGAGAGAGGGACGACCAGTTTTCTTTTTTTGCTGATAAATTCTTAATAACTTTTCAACGAAAGCTGCTATACTTTTTTCTTCTTTACAAACAAAACTAGTACGAAACTGCGTGCTCATTTTACTAGCAACACTGCCACCCACCATCATCGCTATGTTCTTTTGTGTTTTGTTGTGTTGCTGTTTTGTTGCGACTTGGAAAAAAATTCTTATGATATACATACATAGGTGCATACATACTTGATTTTTATTAACATTAAATGCAATTAGTTTAATTATATGCAGTATGCTATATACGTTTCGCTTATCATCAATGTTCATTGTTCCTCAATACACCATTGCCCCATGAACTATTACAGAAAGGAAAAAGTTTTTAAATGGGAAAATCTCTTTTCCAAACATGTTCGTAAATTCGTATTTTGTAATAAAGAGGAAATGGTGTTTATAATTTCGTAGAAAAACTTATTGAATAAAAGTAAAATTTGAAACTGAAAGTGTGGACTGAGCATTTATTGATCAGAAAATTTTAATGCATGTAAATGGGCGTGAGTGGATATATTTTACACTTTCAATAATTAATATTTTTATGTGCAAAACTATTATAAGCTATTGCCTGGAAATTCAATTTCATACATGGATTGCGAGACCGTAAAAAAACTTTTTATGTAGAGATGAAAAATGTTGTAATCCCATAAAATTGAGTAGAATAATAAATTAAATTGGAATATAAATTAAGGAAAAGTTTTGGGAAAATTGTGAAACATATCAGTTCAGTGTTATGCTTGTGTCGTAATGAGAATTATTTAAAGGTGAAAAAAGGTGTCGGTAGTAGCATTTTGGGGGAATTGCATTACCTTGCATTTTACTACAAAACCTAACTTTTCTCAAATTGGGGACAGGGACAGGAAAACTATTGAAAAGCTTACAAATAGCAAACAAGTGTTGCGTAGTTTGTTACAAAAGATTTGTTTGTAAGCAAAATAAAATTGGTAATTTTTCTTTGAAAGGTTTCATGTGCAAACAAATCATCCCCAAATAATAGAAATATCCTACTTGTATTTGGTAATTGCAAAAATACAAGATTTTTTATTTAGTGAAAGAAGAATTACTACTGACATCACTATATACTTTTATTACTGCTCCCACGCGCTTTTCCCAAGTTTCTTTCTCCAGTTAACAAACAAGCTATAGGTACTCATGTTGCAAAAAAATCTACCCAAAGCTTTCACCAGCAGTCATTTCTCTTCATCATTGCATAATATTTTGTTTCCGCCACACGTCCTCCTTATACGCTTATGATGACATACGATATCCCTCCTATCCAATTCCATCTTTGCTGAAAAAGTAGACAAGATGTAATGAGCTTATATTTTTTCCTTTTTGTTTTAGGGCGCAATATAAAGCAAATGTTTAGAGAAAGTCTGCACGATAAGAATAAGAGCATATATTGCACAATCTCATTTCATGTGAAGAAAAGAAATGGCTTAATTTAATCTCTGTTGTCTTTCCTTGATTTAAAGAATGCCTACACGTCCTTTTAAAGCATCTCAAGTTCGTAATATGGTTTGCTAAATAATACAAATACACTCCATGTTTTTAGCTTTTTCTCTCTGTCTCTCTAGTTTTTGTACCAACTTGAGAGTGATTGTGTACTCATTATTTGTGATTTGACGAATTTATTTTTACGACAGCAAGAGTAATAGTAGCAGCACAGTGCTTTGGTTGATGATATTTAGAAAAAGGAAGCTTGAGCAAGCTTAATTTTTGTGCAAAAAGATATCTCATATTATTTATCTTAACACATCTTGTTGATTTTTATTACACCAATTGCATTTATAAAAGGCTGGAGGAGGATAGCCTTTTGTATATAATATCCTTGTCACAGGAATATCTTTTCTTGCCATCTCTGCAACTGTAAAAAAAGCTTGCAAAAGGAAAGCTGGTTGGTTAACAAGAAAATCTAAATGAACAGTTGAAGGGAAATCACAATCTAGGAGCTCTCATCTCTCTCTCTTGACAAGAAAGGATTGCCAGTTGTTTCACAAGGACAAAAAAGAGAAATACAGCATTAATCCGTACATACTTGTTTAGTACTACATTTACTTGGAATTAGGCAGCCACGCATATAACAAAATGTTTTGTACTTTTCTTTTGCGAAAATACAAAATACCTAGTCAACACAAGAGTCGGGGTACAATGAAAATGTACATGTAATGGAGTAGACCTCGCTTTGACTGTATTAAGAAGACTAAAAAGGAGAAGTATTTATTTTCAGGGAAATTTCTCTTTTTCGTTTCTTCTCTCTCCCTCTTTCTTTCTCTACATTGCCATCCAACAGGGAAATATACGGTTGAGCTCATTTACTACTTCTCCGTTAATGAAAATAGATTGAATTTGAGACAGGATTCTAGTGAGTAGAAAAAATATAAAGCCTTTTCTTATACCAGTCCTTTTTCTCCCTGTGTTACTATATATGTCCACATTTTGCTGTTGACTCAATATTTTTTTATCTTTAGCTACCGGCCTTCTTCTATTTTCTTCTTCTAATACTCCTTCTTTCTGCAGCTCATTCTATTCTCCTTGTGATATTTATGCAGCAGTATAACAAATAGCAAAGTGTGTAATTCTGAAATAAAAACAAACTACTTCGTTACAATCCAAGATACAATCTTTACAAGTATACGAATTTGCTTGTATACACGCTCAATGGACAAAAAATATATACAAACTGTGTATATTTTTAAGAGTATTTATATTACGGATGTATCCTGTATTGTTCTTCTAGGTAAGTATAATATACAAAATATATAGTATTTGAGGCCTGTATATTTTTGTACGAAATATAGGTATACCTAAATGTATTGCAATTTTTCTAGATTAAGATTGTTCAACGAGGACTGCGTGTGATCCGAATTATGAAAATGCCGTATTCTTCTGTTATCAGCTCTGTTGAATACAGCCAAAAGGGATACACGATACATGTTTTTTTAGCTCTAAAACTTATATACTTTTAGTCTCTTTCTAAATCCCCAACTTTAATCCATTTTTTCTAAATTAGCCCGTGTCTTGTACAAGACCATACCAACACACTGATTTCAATTATTATACTGGCATCTACTAGACTGAGTGAGCAAGGAACGTATATTACTCATTCTATTATTCCCAACTATTTAAATATATATTATTTACACAGTATAACAGAATATATATGTAAGGAAACAACGGTGGGAATACCAAAAATTAACTTATATTACAAGATATACAATATGTATCCTTCCCTGACCTTCACTTTTTTGTGTGCAAACAGCAGGCGTAATATATTTATCCCGTTTTCGTAATTTCTGACTCACTATTTTATCTCCCTGTTAAATTTTGCTTTCATGCCCTTTCTTTCGGAATTTAGGTGGTGGTATGTCTATAATCATCATTTTGAGGTTACTTCCAATGTTTGACATGATGATGTACTACACAAGGCAAAAAGTGAGACAAATCTCCGGAATTCAGTCGAATCAAGCTTGTATTTTGCCATTTCGCAACAGGAAAAAGTTGCCTTTAACACAAAACACAACCACCGCCTTGCCTTGGAAGGAAAATGGAAGGCATCGGATGTCCTAAAACCGCGGTGAAAATAGATAATAGAGGGAAAAGGGAAATAAATGCACACAAACTTATATAAATACTGCGTTGCCTCAGACAGAAAATATATACCTAACATGCATGTGATGTGTGTGTATGTGATGTGGTTTCCCTTTGTTTGTTTGTGTAAATCCAGACAGGTCAAATTTCAGAAAAAGTCATACCCGTTTGTAGGATCATGTTTCCAGAATTTGGCTTATCCAAATGCATGGTGTGGCGTTGGGAAAGGAGTTCATCTTGTGAGTGATATTTGTAATTATAATGCGTACTGGGGTGGGCTAATAACTTGTGTGACTGCTGTTCATTTTCTTTTCCTTATTTTTATTTTCCCCTGCGCACTAAATTGTAACAAATTATTGCGATATAACATTTACTCCAGGGAATATATAACGAAACGACATACATATAGTGTCTGTTCCAAACGACTATATTTTCTCCGTCTAAACATTTCAATTGTATTCTCTCAAAACGTCAATGAAAAATTCAAGCAAAATCATCAAAGTAAAAGCAAGTAAACATAAATAAGGCAGAGAAATTTCTTGATACATAAGCAGAATACGTACAGTGTATTTCCACTAAATATGAGCATGCTTTTTTAGTATATTACCTATGTACACATACAGATATATTATCAGAATTTCTGTCAGGAGAGTATTCCTGTAATCAAAGTAGACAGGAAGGGGAAAATAGGTATGAAAATATTGACAATTTTATTCTCAGCTTCCGTTTCCCAGTTGGGTCACAAGTGAAGTTTATTTTTATTATATAAAGAATAAATGTTTAGTAAAATGAGTTGCTCCAAGAAAAAAATATAAGAGTAGTGGTGATATCGTTTTGTGTGTGTACAACATTGATTTTTCCCCCATTTCTATTGAAGGTTATGATGGGAAATTTATCATCATGGCCGTTCCTTACTACTATGCTCAATAACTCTTGTGCATAATCTATATACATATGTAGATATATACCTAAATACACTACACACTACAGGTACAAATTATTAAGGAGTAAAACTCTGCACTATTGAAAAGAAACGCAAGTACATAAAAGGATTCAATTTCTTGGGAAGGACCGTTTGGAATGGACATAAAGTAATGTAATATAATTTATATTACATTTTATCTATGAGAAAGTCTGTAAATTCAGAGTTCCACACAACACATCTCCACTCCACCGAGACCATTTTTTTCAAAAGACTTGCCATTACAAATAAGCACACAACAGTATACCTCAGGAATCACAACGACTCAACCTCAAAGCAACATGTTTTGGGATTCTTCTTTTTTTCTGAAAAGATAAAAAATTGCCTATATCAATGCTGATACATGAGCATCAGCAGCGGTATAGTCCAGTCAAGAAAAAAAAGTTCAAAAAGAGTTGAGCAAGTGGCATGGTTTCAGTTTGATGAAATATGGATGACCACGCGTGGGGTAAAAATATATTATACAAAATACAAACTCTATACACTGCAAAGATAACATACACAAAGCTAGGGAAATTCAAGGCCCTGTAGGTGCATTTGTACTATAGAAACCTACATCTCTAATACATGTATTAGAGATGTAGGTTTCTATAGTACAAATGCACCTACAGGGCCTTGGGGAAATTGAATGAGGTTAGTAAAGAAATGGAGGAGAGAAAAATACCGTCAAACTTATTGCGCGACATTGGCACCCAAGGAACCAGTAACAGCCTTAAAGGCCTACTCTTGATATCATTCATCTATAACGAACGTTTTTTATGTATCGGTTTTTTTTGTGCCAAAGTTTTTAAGATATATCTTTTGAAGACATAACATAACAAGAAATGAAATAATGACAATGCGCTTTTTGACCAAAAGATATTTATTCTACTCGGCACGACCCTCCGCTGACTTGACATGACTACTGTCTGTGTAAGAACATAAAACACAAATAATAGGTGTACCTGAGTACGTACAAACAGTAGCAGATTTAATAAAAAAAGAGTATTATTTACCTTCAATCATCATTATGATTATTACTATAACTCGATGTAATATGGCTGATGTCATACACAAAAATAATACTCAAGTTATAGGTATATATTTGTGTGTACAATTTCTATGTAATAACATCACACGCTGGTGGTATCGTAGCCAGTCTAGGCTGATTGTAAATCATATTATGAATCTTCACTTGTTCTCTTTTTCTCATTACACCTTATGCCAGTGAAAAACGCAAATAATGCCACACACGGCCACTAAAAGCCGCTATTACACTGCAGCGTCATCATTTAAAAATATTATATGAGCTAATAGGAAATTTTAAAAGATTCCACCTCTTGAAGATGAGATGACACGTCGAAGAAAATAGTAAATAGGCAGAAGAAGTAGGTACATAAATAATGTGGGCTGTAAGTAGATGCATAATATTAAGATTTTTATCAAACTAATTTCATTCGTGCCCCCGACCAGTCACCACCAATTTTATCTCTGTCATTCCCGTCCTAAATAACAAAATGGTGTTATTTTTACTATGCACACTATATATAGCCCACCTGATCATTACTTATCAAACTACAGTGTAGTTACTACACCCGTTGACTTTACACTGGTATGGAAGTATACTCAAGGGACACAAAAGTTCAAATTATGAAAGTTTTTTTTGAAACTTTAAATCCATGTTTTTCTTATGGACAACAAACAATTTTACATAGACCGAGTTTATCATGATGATACCTACCGAGTTGGGGTCTAAATAAAAACACT
>JAITYZ010002466.1:0-14193 GCA_027744595.1 Paronellides praefectus
TATCCTCAGAAAAATATATATCATCAACATCATTTCATCATGTTTGTCGAACTATAATGCTTCACAAAGGTTTCCAAAATGTTTGATGCCCTAACCAAATCGATCCAGGAATGTTAGCATACTAAATATACATTCCATCGAAATTTCATATAGAAAAACAGTACCATTATTATTATAACAATGATTATATAATTATTATGTTCCATCTTTAATTAACGAATAGCAAACGAAAAAGATGAGGAAATAATACAACGGAAAAAGTCAAAGCGCACTACGCTCGCCAAACTTGATTTAGACGATGTGGAAAGCGATTCAAGTATCAACAGAACAGTTTTCACTGGTACCACTGAGCTCACCACTATTTCTTCAGACAGCTTTGAAGAAAACGATGATGACTTATTGGGTACTTGATTAATCAAAAAGCATACGATTAGATTTTGAAAAGTGCTTAATTAAAATATCTTAATTTTTCATTACTTTGATTTTACAAAGATGATCGACCAAAATGGGACAACGATTATGTTGTGGTGATTTTTATGACAGGTTATTTAGTAGGACTTTCAAATGTTTGGCGTTTCGGATATTTGTGTAAAAAATATGGGTAAAGATGCAATAATTAATGTGCAGTTTTGAAAGCTTTCTGAAAGCACCGTTAATAAAACAATTGCCATTTTTAAATATCGTATTTTTTTGCAGAGGACTGGCGTTTATGATTCCATACATATTTCTCACGGTACTATGTGCTTTCCCGTGCGTGTATTTAGAAATATTGATTGGTCAATACACACAGGTTGGAGCCATAGCGGCTTGGAAGCTTTGTCCAGCATTCAAAGGCGTCGGTCTTGGTATGACTTTGGTCACCTTTTTCTCTTGCTTTAACATTCAATCTGTTCTAGCATGGTGCTTGTTCTACATGTTTCAATCCGTCTTCCACACGCCACTGCCTTGGATATCCTGCGATAATGTAAAATATTTAAGTACATCTCCAACGAATACAATTTAAAAATGAATGTACTATGAACGAATGGCTAAAATAAGTCATCTCATTAAATACTTGACCAGGGGTTCGGAAAACTACAAAATGGTTTACAAGACAAGACATTGCAAAGATGGGATCCTGTAGAAAGTGAGGAGGAAGAAGCTTTAAACTGGCACACAGATAATTGTACCGACTTTTTTGCAGACTCTGGATCTGACGGTTTTTTGAACAAGACTCAACGTTTACCGGGCGCAGAATTTTTCCGGTACTACTTTGCACAATTTTCAAGAATCTTTTGTATTGCATAAGATAATGACTGAATAATAATGACATACACATATTTAAAGAGGAAGAGTACAACGCATGTGGAAAAGCGGATATGCAGATTCAGAAGAAAAAAATTTCTCAGAGCCGAATGGAAAGACAATGTTTGGATTGGACACGGGTGAAGGTATTCTGGAATTCAATACGGATACCATCATAGCTCTCCTGATCGTTTTCGTTTTGATTGAATTAGTTGTCGCAAGAGGCATCAAATTTAATGGTACAGGGATAATGAAGTAACATTTTGATTGCGGATTCTACATTAAAACTTAATAGAATGCTAAAAGTTCGTTTTCATTTCTCTTAGCAAAAATACTCTTCATGCTCGTCTTATCCCCGTACATAATTCTTGTAAGCTTCATTATGAATATGAGTACTCTACATTGACAACAAACTGAAAAATTTCACCTTTTATTTTTATTTATTTTTTTGTTCATAAACAGCTTCTACTATTTTACCGTGCGACCGGATTAAGTGGTGCGTGGGAGGGGTTGGGAGAACTTTTTGAGCCTAATTTCACCCACTTGGGTCGTGTTGAGGTACAATAAAAATACCGCCATAATATGCACTTAATGAGAGAAACTTAATTACTCAATATGTCAATTATTGCATATTTGATTTATTTAGACTTGGTGGAAATGTGCAGAGCAAGTATTTTATAGTACAGGTGCAGGATTCGGTGTTCATTTAACATGCGCCAGTTATAATCAATTCAATCGCAGAATAGTATAGTAAGCTATAAAACATTTCACCCACAAAGTTTGAAATGTTTTGATATGTCATCATTCAATTGTTGTTTTAATTTTTACAGCGATGCCATTATTGTTGTTACAATAAATGCACTAACAAGTCTTTTATCCGCCTGTACCGTTTTTATGTATCTCGGGCATGTACATGTGGCAGTAAACAGAGACATTTCATCCTTTGTCAGCTCTGGACCAGAGTTGGCTTTTGAAGTGATGGTTGGCTTTTAACTTTTATTTATTATAAACAAAATAATTAACAAAGCATTTTTAATTAATTACTGCGAACGTTTTTTATTTAGACGGATGTCATTGGCGTACTTGCAAAGGCCAATTACTACTCTTTCAGCTTTTATACTTTTCTTTTTCTCTTGGGTTTCACCACAGTTGTAAGTATGAACACTTTTGTATGTACCCTTCACATTAATCTCAAATCTCTTTAATTGGGCTTTTTGATTAAAAATTCTTGTGATATTTTTGAGACTGCTTCTCTCGTTTGTGCTAAAAACTCATACTTGGAAGTACTCCCTGTTTCGGTAAAGTATAAATCAGGAGTTCGAATCCTGCTGGTTTTTGTTATATTCGCAACTAGCTTCATAGTTTCCAGCTTAAACTTGGCCAGAGTAAGACATTTGAGTTAAAATTGAACTCAGTTGATTATTGTTAACCTGATCATCACGATAATATGATGTGTTCTCGAAGTTTTTTAAAAGCTTTCTGTTTATTTTTTATGTGTAGGCTGGTCTACACACCTATAATTTCGTTTCAACATTTGCCGGGTTATATGCATTGATACTAACTGCCTTTTTATTCATAATTGGAATTGCATGGTTTTATGGTAAACTTTTTGGTTTGAAAATATGTAGAAAATTGAGTTGTACATTATTTAAAGTCGTGCTTAAATTATTATTATGCATTTTATATTCAAATTCTTACTGGAAGGTCTGCGGGAAGTTATTGAAGCGACAGAAGCAATGGGAATAAGAGCACCAGGAATATTTTACCAGATTTGTTGGAAGTTCCTTAGTCCTCTCGTGATTATAGTAAAGAAGCACACTTAATTATCTGGCGATTCAGTTTAAAAAAAAATTGTCAGTGTAATAATTTTTGTGTCGTGTGTAAAAATGACAATGGAACTATTTGTAGTGGGTATTTTTTGGAATAACCTTTGACGCGAGCAGTCATACGATCTATTTTGACGAGACGGAAATTCATATAAGCATTGGTGTATATATTGTTGGATACATAATAGCTCTGGGCCCCTTCTTGGCAGTTATCGGTGGAGCAATGCATGCATTGTGGAAAGCCCCTGGAAAAAACTTTAAAGAGGTTGACACACAGTTTTAAACTTATTTATTTTTTACTGGTATTCTATCTTGGTTGAACAACGAAATTATAGTACAAGAATAATTTGATGTTATCCTAGAAATTGTTGGTGAGTATATCCCCGTCCAAGGAGCACAAAGATATCCTAGCCACTGGAACTGGAAAGCGAGCCAAGTTATCTCATTATTTTTATCTATACGCGCCAACCACTGAAAAGCTAAACGTATGCTGTTCCTTCCACCAAAAACGCAAAGTGGCTCCTGAAACAACCATTCTCAAAGCAAGCATACGTCAAACAGGTACCAGTAAGGAAGAGCAAACGCCCAAGCAAGCAACATTTGCTGATTCAGAACTAGAGAGAGCAATGATGGAATAGTAATCCTTTGGGGGAACGAAGAACAAGCATATAAAGAGATGCAAAGAAATATGACCCAAGCAAAGGTCAGAAAGTTAGCTGAACAATGCCTCAAATCCAGAAATCTTAATTTTTTATAAATATTAGTAACTCCCCCGTACCTTTTCATTTTTATTTTTTAAGTGTAGAAATCTCAAAAGTGATGAATTCATTAGATAAACTATTATGCAGCCTTTTAGAAAGTACTTTTATCTTGTCTGCGATTTGCGATCGGCTTTGATTATTCTACGTTTTGGAAAAGAGAAATAAAAAATAGCCGTAACATTTAATATTAGTTAAAGATCTTTTTTGAACATACAATGATTTCAATGAAATGCGTAGTGTCCGTTCACCTGTATGCATAAAAACTTACATTTAATATGTTTATGATTAATTAATTAATTCATACACAACTCCTGGATAATTCATACTGAGAATAATGAGTATTATCAAACATGCAATGATGCAGTTCTCAAAGTACAGACATGTGACAAATGCCTCAGGGTAACATAAATAATCTCCCAAGGACGGAAGTTCCTGCATGTAAATGAAGTGACGACTGGATGTATGACACAAAGCGGAAGCGGAGGAGGACACGATATTTTTTAAAACAAGGAGACAACATTTACTATTTTTAAAACTGACAAACACTAAAAATGTGCAAGAATAGAATGGAAAATCCTTCAAAAGACTAATGTAAAAAATGGGAAATTCCACATGAAAATTAACTTGTAATTTGATCTTATAAATTGCATGTATTTTATGAATAATGATATAAATACGGCATTGTTTCAGGATTAGTGCTCAGGGGATTCCCAAACTCATAGGCCCTTATACAAGTTCCTTCGTCTACCTTGCAGCAACCACGAAAGGGTACACAAGAAGGGATCATTCTCTATTATAAAAAAGAAGGGATTTTATGTTCATTTCACCAATATGCATTATTTGGTATAAAAGCTCCCTTCAAATGACATCAAGGCATCAGTTGCTCGGCTCACTTCTTACAAACCCCTTCTACTCCTAAACCAAATTTAAATTTAAAAACTCAAAGCTCCAAGCTTTCATCAAGCTACATACTTTTTATTTTCAAAAATGGCTTCCCAAAAGAACATTTTCAACGTCTTGTTCGTCGCCGCTGTTGCTCTCTCTTGTATCATGGCTGCTGTCCAGGCATCTCCAGTTAAACATTTTCAACGTCTTGTTCGTCGCCGCTGTTGCTCTCTCTTGCATCATGGCTGCTGTCCAGGCATCTCCAGTTGCAAATTTAGAAGGTATGTACTTATTTTATAAGCAAATATAATTGATTATATAATGTGTATGTGTGATTAAGTTAAATCATCAATAAACTTGTCCAAAAACTAATAAATATTTAATTATTAATTTTTGCAGCATCAGACGCTGCTGCCGCGAGAGAAGGACGCTTCTACGGAATGGGAGGGTCCCAGTCTACTGCATTCGCCAGTGCTAACGCTGCATCTACCGGACTTGGAGGATATCCTTATGGAGGAGGTGGTCTTGGAATTGCTTCTGCCACAGCTATATCCCAAGCTGGAGCTGGGTAAGTAATTTATATAATAATATTAATCAATTTTGTTAAAAATATAGTTGTAACTGCAAACATGAATATTTGAATATTAAACGATATTCCGGTTTGTTTTTAATTTTAAAGTGGATACCCCTACGGAAAATAAATGCTGCAACTGATCATTTCCGACAACTTGAACTTGGCTTGAGTGACTACATATGTGCTCCCTCTTCTCCAAAATTATCGACACGTTTTTGTACAATGTTTTATATGAATGGTGCTAAACTAACTTAGGTATATACCAAATAAAATAAAGTTTTTATTGAATTAATAGTTTTTGTATGCTTGAGGAATTTATGGTCATGTAAAAAATATCTTTTTCGTACATCAAAATATTCATTTGATCACACATAACTATTGCATGTAGGTTGGTCGCTTTTATTCAAGAAACCAACAGCACAATAATAAGTTCTGAATTTTAATTATATTTTACCATAATATATAAAGGTTTGTTTAAATAACACAAAATCGGTTCATCGGGGGTTTTTCATCCTTTCCTACAACATAACACCACCAGTATCATCATCTCCTGCTTATCGAATTTATAATAATCTAATAACAATAGTAATTTGATTTTCTAGAATCATCATTATCATAAATATATCATAATAATAATATTAGAAAATTATGATGCAGTCTGTGTGCAAGAATTGAATACATTCAATTTGGGGTTAGGTTGTATATATTCCTGTTGTAGGGTATTTTGACTTCAAATAATTCACTAGAAATTCTCAATATATAGAGTATAAGATAGAACATAAAGGGTGATTAAAATTAAAAATAGCTTCATTCATTAACTCTGAAACTCTGTAAGTAGTATATAGTGTACAATAATTATAATATAAACTGAACTTGAAACAAATGAGAATTTTAATTTCATCGTATATATCCCGCGACTACAAATACAATTACTTTTTATCTTTTTTTTTCTGCTGCTGTGAAATTATTACTCGTACAATTTTTTTTTGTGAATTAAACGTGACACGTGACATACATTTAGACGATAAGTATAGTATAAGCTTTACTACTTGTACAAGTACATAATATATTGCTATTTGTAATTTTTAATATTTGTAATTTAAGTTTGAACATGAAAACAAATGCACTTTAAACTAATTATGTGATTCATTAAAAAATATATCTAGAGAAAGAAAAGGAAAGAAAGAAAACGGTTGGATAAAAGTTCAGATTCATCATTTTGTCAAAAAAAAAGAATAATTATATTTTTTTTACATTTACGTTATGCTGTGATATAGATTTTAATAGGTATATTATTTATAGAATAGAGATATATATTCATTAGCTGCTGCTTGCTTACATGATAAATTGTAATAGTTTCGAATAGGGTATAATAATAGGATATATATAAGATTTCGCTAAAAACATTATTTTATAATTTTTTTTGTGTTGCTAATATATTCTTCTTCCGATGATTATTGTTTTCTTCTTCAGAAGCTGCAGCTGATGCTGAAGGTGGCGACGAGGTTTGGTTAGTGGCTTCCGTTGATGTTGATTCCTCCAGGCTGAGGCTGACTACAAACGCTAATTCACCCTGCAACACAAGCAACAACAACAAAAAAACAAGTCAATACTACTAATTATCGAAAATCAATAATATTCCAGCTTGAATATTTAATTACATCAGCTTTGTCAGCTGATCCACAGTGTGGATTTTCCACACATATCTCATTAACAATTTACTTACCAAAATCTAAAAGGACAGTCGTAAAAACCAACAAGGTTTTTCACTCTTCAGATGCCACTACTGAACTGCCACCACACTGCTTGTATTATCAATGACGATTTCGTTTATTGACCGACCGCACCACAAGAAGAAAAACTGACTTGTTCCAGTTCCAGGTACCCTCTTCTTCTTTGTAAATGCACTTTACTCCGTGTGCTCTCTTCTTTAGTCAGTCTCTTTTGACACAGCTACTGGATAAAAAAGCTATAAGATGTAAAAATGGGCAGGTCTCTTCTTTTAACTCCTTATCTTGTGTCTTTAAGCAAGTTTTAACACTGACGATAACGAAGACGACGCGGATTTCCACCAAGTTCCACTTCCCAATTTAATAACGTTGATGATGATGATATGTGTTGTGCAATGATTTTTTTAAGGTGGTATGGTATATAATTAAGATTATTGAAGATGTTACAAGAGTATTAAAAATCCTTGATTTCTTCGCATGCGTGTGCCGTCTACTTTTACATTCACAAACTTCTCTCCATCATCATCATCAACACGACAACCACTCACTCTTCTACACACACACACATGTGTTTTAGACGAAGACGAAGAACAAGATTAATTTTTACCACCACGAAATGTCTGAACAAAACGGAGCAAGAAGAGAGGCACACAGAGATCCATACAAAAAGTAGTAACACGACGAATAAAATAAGTCTCCTCTCGTCCCGTTCTCCACACACACACCACACGAACCAAATTATTGATATTTTATAATTTAACGTGAGTAGTTGTAGTTGTAGTAGTGTACATTATATTGTACATCTAACAACGCTAATATACTTACTAAAAAAATATATCTAATGTTGATTTAGTAGACCAAGAAAAAGGAAAAGCAAAAACCTTAGCAAGATAAGTAGAGTGAAGGAGGAGGAGAAGAAGAAGAAAAAAAATTATTGAAGAAAGGAGCGTACACAACACACGCTACACACTCACAACCAAACACACACCATCACCAAAAGATCTGCCAAAAAGCTTGTCACATGGACGGACACTACTACTTCTTCTGCTCCACACGAAAAAAATGGGAATATTGTGGAGAGAATACATAGAGATGGATATATTTCATACTTTTCTCGCTTTTTATAACTTCTATAGACATATAAGCTAGGTATCTATATTTTTAGGCATGTATATAAAGCTACGAAGGCATTTCCTTGCAACTGGACTTATTTTTCTACTACTTGGAAATTGGAACTAAGCTTGTATAAAATTTTATTTTTTGAATATCAGTCAGACACAGGGAATCACAGGAGAACATTTTTTTATATCCCGTCAACAGCCTGCTCTATATTGTCGATGAAGAGCAGGCGGAAACTTTTCAGGTATATTGTATTGTCGTATAATATTTTGGAAATGTGGGATGAACGCGTATATAAAAATGTAGGTAGGTACACAAAGGTTAGGTTAAAAATCAGATCAAAAAGCTATGTATCATGTGCCTATACATATATGTAGGTATACATGAATCTTTTTAGTGTTATATAAGCCAGTGAACAATTATTATGTGTAATTATAAAAATGCTGTCATTATTAAAATATTCATGGCTGTTTGGTTTAGTGGTTTGGATGATTGGTATAAAAGTTTGCCCGCTTCAGAAGCAGAAGGATGGTTCAGATTTCACTTTTTTATCAGCATTCTTTTTGGAGAGCTTGTCTTTTTCTTCATTTATGTATGCTTCCAGAGAGATGGTGAACGTGCAGAGTGCAATGCATAGAGAATGAGTTGATATTTTGTGGATATATTGATGGTTTGATAGGCACATGCAAACAGGTCCATAGGTACATATCTTCATGTTCATAAAACGGAGATGATGGAGACGGAGCGCCGAGCGGAGAGAGTCTACTTTGTCGCCTTTATTATAATAAAGTTATTCCAACTTCACGAACTGATTTATAATAATAAATTATATTTATGTGTCTCGTCTCACATTGATTTTATTAATTGTCTTCTTCCTGCGTTTCTTGGTTATGTAATACAAGTAGCTTGGCATTTTTTATAATGAATAGTTTTTTCATGCATGTCTGGTGGCCGTCCATTGCCTTCAAACAGACCATGTATCACATTTCCCCGGTGGCGTTTTGGTCAATTTGGTGCACCTACGCTCCTCTTGCAATGCTAATATTTTTTAATTCTAAACTAACTTCCGCTACTTTTTCTAGTGTCTATATTCTTTGTTTCTCCGGGAGAGTCAGTCCAGGTACTGCCAAGCACTTTTATGTCTTTTTCCTTCCATTGTCATTGGTGGGTAAATAGAGGACATGATGACGGTCAAAAAAAAGAGTTGCATGTGGGAATTGAATAGATAGCATATGTCTTCTTGAAACAGATAAAAAATTAAGATTGCAGATATAAGCTTGTCAGCTTAGTAGCTATATATAAGCCTATTAAGGTGTATATTTGGTCTATATTACAGAGTTACTGAAAATAGCAAAAAAATATTGATCGGATATGGATTTGTATAATGTGATGAGTAATGGTGATGAGTTGTTCTCATATGATATGATGAAGGGCAAGGAAAAAAGTAAGAAATATTCCTTATGCATTAGGCATGCTGGTGGAAGTAAGAATTTGATGCTTCATGTTTCATGTTAGCCATAAAAATGTAAATTGAGTTGAGATTTGAGAATAGATAGGTATGCATACTTGAAGCGATAAACATGACATGATGAGAAAGCCGACTGGGGTTTGTATGAAAATATGTACAAAATCTTCCTTTTTTTCTCTTTAATTTATTCTGAATAAATTACACATTTAATTTGTAATTAGTGCTGCTGTAAGAGTTCACACAAGCGATCGTGATGCCAGTAAAACGCTCCTCAGTCCATAGTCCATTATGATTACCTAATAATTATAATGAATAGATTGAGGGGATCATTCAAACGGGACGTAAATGGCAAAATTACATTTTCAGGTCAAATACAATAATAGGAAATAAACCGGAACAAATGCGTTTATCGAATTTAAAAAGGAACTGTATTACGTAGGGACTATGTGGATGACCCCCTAACATTTAATTACGATCATCACACCTACCTATTTAAAAAAAATAGTTTTTTTTACTATTTTCTACATAAAGGCTGATTCTGATCAATCCATAATTACACAAAGTTATTACATGGCAAGAGCGTATCTGAATTACGAATAGTGTTGCTTATTTTGGGTTAAATATTTACCATCGTCGACTTGGTGTATTTTAGCAGGTAAAAGTCCATCAAGGAAATGGTACATAAAGGTTGTTACCTACATACAATTTTCCCTATGACTGTAAGTTCATTCTCGGAAAAGCGTTCTATTATTCCAGCGAGATGTCCTTGGCCTAAGTCTTCTCTCTTTCTTACAAAACAATGCTACAGTAGTACAAGTACAGCAAACAGCAAGAAAGACCGAGATTTTTTTGTTACATTTTTATCTGTCTGCATGTCTGTGAATGAACGAAGATGCAAAATATGTTTATAGAATGAAGAAGAACCGGTTTATTGGCTTGGCTTGATGTGGGCTTGCATCTTACAAACAATAGGGAAATTGAAGGTATTTTCAATATCACCACCTACAAAACCAGCAGCAGCGGCGTTTTTCCTTCCAGCAGCAGAGTCCAGACAGTTGAAATAACCTAAAGGTTCTGCATGATTGACACTTTAGTTGTAAACAACAAGCTTATATTTTATAAATAATTTCTAACCTCAATTCATGCATAAAATTGTACATAGGCATGTGTACATGTACGAGTTTTTAAAATCAAAAGGATAGAGAAAAACGAAAGCGTGTGACTTGTTGTTTTTTTATTCGTGGAATATTTTTTCACTCAGGTTATCCTTGACTTGATGTCATGTCATCTCTGACCACTTTGCGTGAGTGAATGTCCATCCCCGCCTACTCAAACCTGAAATTTGATTCGCTGAAAGGTTATACGCAAGATAAGATGTTTAATTCATCCGCTTATCGATAAATCAACTGCACAAATCTTACGTAAGAACGAATATTACATTCTTCATCAAACAGCATTGTACTGAATAATATCATTGCCCACATACATGTTGTACTTATATATTTAATGCGTTTTTTATCGCCTTAATTTTAGATTAGCAAAAGATGCTACGATAAACTGTACCTAAAGGTTTTCCAAGCAACTTGTTTGTCATTTGAAGTAGTTATTTGCGACGATGATAATAATAATGATGGCTATGGAACATTCAGAAAATCGTACTATTTTTACATGCCATGCGTAAGTATATGGTTTACGGTTCATTAAAAATATATGCAAAGGAATTAAACGTGATATGGAACGAATATTCATGTAGATATTATGGCGTCCTCTGTAATAAAATGACAAATTAAGACCCATAAAAAATTTAAATGGAAAATGGAAATAAAAAATGCTGTTATTGGCTTCAGTTGCGCTATCTGTCTGACAAGAAAGGGCATCTTGATAAAGTCGAAATGTCACGCTGTTCACATTGCACATTGGAATCGCATAGATACTGATTGGTATAGTAGTGAGCTTCATTTTGAGTTTTCCAAATTGCTGAAAAAAAGTAAAAACTTTTAAAACAAGTTTGATGATGACTTGAATGAGAATGATGTTGATGGAAAAAAACTATATTCATAAGCTTTATATTTATCCTTTATGCATTTTATAACTGCATATTTTACAATCTATTATTATTATCTATTAGCCTAGTTTTGTTTCAATTTTTAGTACAAGATGAGCTCCTCCGACCAGAAATATACAATTACCCCGACTCACAGTCACAGTCGAAAGTCGCAATCTCAGCCATCCCAAACGCATGCAGCCCCGTCCAAGAAAATAAATAGCAAGTCAACGACTGAATGGATAGGGGAAGTTTTGAGGAGATACCTGGGGAAATATGTTCGAGACTTTCTCTCAAATAGAAAGGATATTGTCCCCTCCCCCGTGACTTCCCGAATTAACGTGTCAGATGGAAATGGTAATCGGGGTAATTCCGGAGGTGGAGGGGAATCGGGCGAAGAAATGTCTTCTGGGGTAGCTGCTCGCAGTAGCCGAAATTCAAGACACGGGGATGATTATAGTTCCAAAAGCGTCATTAAATCTAAATCTTTCAACCATGATGCTTTGAGCTCCTCAAACATGACAAGTAGGGAAAAGATGGTGAAAATGGGATTAAGTATTTCCGAGTTGGAATTCGGAGAGGAGACTGCTTTGGGGGATGATAGGATCACATATTTGAGTAAAATTTTGTCCCTGGGAGCAAAGTATTCGGTAGGCAATTAAAAAGATTAAATGCTATTATTTTAAAATATAAATTCCAAACAATTTTTAAAGTGAAATGTTGAAATTAACACTACAAAAAAATACGCAAACAATAAAAATAGGTTGCTGGACGGTCAGATCATTTTGTTCATTGGCTTGTGAAGTTACCATCAAACAAAAAAGAAGAAAGGAATCTTGCCAGACGCACAAAAGTGTACATACGCGAGGTGGACTTTTACACCAACATTCTTCAAGACATAAAGGTTTAACGTAAAATATTTTTTAAAAGTTAATAGAAATAATTAATAAGTAGCAAAGACTAAAGGCGTACATAATTTCACGAATAGCATTGGCTAGAGCTGAACTTCCCCTCCTCCCCCTCTTTCAACCTGAACGTTCCCACTTGCTACTATGCCCATTGCGAAGAGTCTTCCGAAGTCGGTTTTGATCCATGCGTTGACACATTCCCCAATCCGGAGTATACCCTTGTCCTGGATGACCTGCGCACCCAAGGATTTGGCAAACGCCATTACAGCATCGGTCTCTCATTCCACGAAGCAATAGAAGTGATGCGGGAAATAGCCAAGTTTCATGCAACCTGCTGGGCAATGGCACAACATTCTGGTGTACCACTAACGCAAAATTGGCCCGGATTGATGAAGTGGGAAGATGTGTATGCCCTCTACTTGGACATGGTTAGAGAAGGATTTCATCATCTTCACCAGTTCAAACGGGACTTCATTAAAGAAAAATCTTTAGCCGAGTTGGTAGATGCGATTCTCGTTTTGGAACCAAAGTTGCCATTCATTTTGCAGAATTTATTGAGACCATTACCCCCACCTTCGGTGACCTCTCTCATTCATTTGGACTTGTGGACAGATAACTTGCTCTTTAGGGATGGCGAGTCAGCAGGTGGTGTTGGTGGTCATAATATTAATATTATAAACACTGCTGAAGACAAATCATCAGCAGCATCTTCTCAAAAAGTAGATCACAGTAAACTCCTTACTACCACCACGTCTTCTTCCGCTGGAGAAAGAAAGTCTACAGGTGGAGGTAGTGGGAGTGGTTTTAGCGATCTTGACTGTATGATTCTTGATTGGCAAATGGTGAGCTATGGAAGGATTAGCCATGATTTGGGAATTTTTATGATGACCTCGTTGGATGGAAATGTGAGAAGAGACCACGGGATAGCTATTCTCCAGTTTTATTTTGAAACATTTGAGGTACATGAATAACTATTATAATTTTATAGTATTTTTTTCATTTTTTCTACTCACAAATTACCCAGAATCATTTTTTTACTACAGAAAATTGTCAATTCCTTCAAACTTGAGATGCCTTTCGATCTTTCCGATATCGTTGCGCAGTACAAAGATAGCTGTTTGCTTGCCACTTTGTTGTCCATCAGTAGACTGGACCTGGTTGTTTCCGAACAGTCAACCTTGAAGCGATTTCTCGAGGCTTTGGCGGATCTCCGAGATGAAGAGCTCATATGAATGTTAAATAATTTTTTTTAAATCTTAAAATTAAATGAAATAAATTAAACAAAAATTAATAATATTTATCTTAAATAGCTCTTTTTTAATATTTTTTTTTTCATGTACAATTAGTAGACAGGTAAGTAATACAGATTGCCAGAGAGAAAGAGACTCATGCATTTTAGAATAGACATTTTCATTCATTCTCTTCTCGGTACGCTTTCTAATTTACCAATAATTTATAATTGTGAGTGTGTATTTTAATTAGCACATTATGTTTTTATTTACAGTAGCACGACGGCGTTTTTTTTTTGGTTTCGAAAATTTATTTTTATATATATTTTTTTTTCGCTTAATTTTTTTTTTAATTTTCACCCATT
>JAITYZ010002467.1:0-38123 GCA_027744595.1 Paronellides praefectus
GTCACTATTAAAGATTTAGAGTAAGGTTGTTTTTTTTTCATTTACATTTGTATAGATATGCAGTTGGCTTGTTAAGATGGGTTATATATAAACAAGCAGTTTTTTTTTGACATTTCCATTCTAAATATCTTAAAGTTGTTTACTATGAGATATATGAGATAAAAGTTTAGGGAAATACAAAAGGATCCTTCTTCATCTTCAAATGAAATCACAGAGTGATCCAACCCATATAGCCTCTTTTTGGGAAGAAAAAAAAAGTTTGCCCCATTTGGTGCGTTTGTTTTAACGACTGTCTCACCCGCCGCCGTGTTTTTCCCTATAGTTCAAGGAAAAGGAGGAAAAGCTTGCCAAAGGATTTTCTGTGAAAGGAAATGTGGAAAATGACTGAGCTACTTAAGATCAGCAGGCTAAGTGCCCGGAAGAAAAACGTTTCCAATGCTTGAGCTGCGAGTCGTATGTGTATTTTATTATATGTTCTCCTCAGTGCACATAAAGCGACGGTCAAATTGTTCAACATTACTTAATGATGGCTTGCACACAATAAGGGAAGTTACCACTTGGCATCCAACAAACACTTTGACATTGGTTCCTGAGCAGCTCTTGACTTCATTTACAGGACTTCTGAATGAATTTTGCGTTTTTTGGGTACTGAACTCAATACTTGATGTCATTAGTATAAAGTTTAAATGAACTTGTACATACATATACACATGAAATTCTCTTTAGAACAATGCTTTCACCCTGCTTTCTCTATGTTTCAAGCCTTTTGGTTGCTAATGTTCACAGTGGTGGGGAAGTATATATGTTTTGACAATGCTATTATAAACAACTTTTAACTTTTAACCAACGCAGAAAACTCTTGTTATCCTACTCCACAATGTGGAGTCCACATATATTTGTATGTAAATATAAAATTACTTTTGTTTTCATTCTTTATCACAGCGAACATATACACATTTTTTACATTGTTTGTCACTCACCTGGAATCCCAGACTGAACATCTTTAAAAGCATTTCCATTGTAAAAAGTACGACGAAGAAGATATTGGTCACCTCTAAAATAAAGAAAAATAAATCCCTTGTTAGATGTGGAACCTCAGTAGTAATTTAATATGGGTTACGCAATAAATTAGTAAATTATATTGAACTGATGACGTCACTGCAGTAGAATAGATTGCTAATTGTAAGTACGTAGCAGTGTAGTGGCAAACCTTACGAAGCGTAACGGCGTAAAGTTGAAAGGTGTTTACACGAAAAATAAAAACCTTTAGCCCCTTCCTGTTTCCAGGGGGTACAATGTAGGATTAAAGAAACACTGTAGCACTAGAGGGGAAATTAATTTTTCCATCACCCCCCACGGGGAAGGAATTCAGTGATTGCAGATGGCTTAAAATCAATATGCTAATCAGTTGTAAAAAACAGAAGTTCATAATTTGAAATTGTTTTCAAGTTATTGTGCAGACAAAGAAATCCTTCTTAAATGTATCCTGGCAGTTCCAAAGAAATAGACAAATACATACCTCTGTACAGTCAATATTTAGTAAATAGTATATAAATATACATATATTAATCTTGATATAACATTACTATATTTTCTGCCCTTTAGAAAAGTAGCAGCCAACCGCAACATAAAAAGTGATCAGCTTAGATAGGAAGACATCGCTACAAACTGCTGCATTGCATTGTGATATTAATAGTTCGGTGGTTGGGTACGCTGCGCTAGAGAGGTTTGAGGCCGACAATAGTCTGGTTTTTGTTTAAGTTCGATCTCGGTCAAGTATTATGCTTAACGTGTAACGCGAAGCCAATGAAAATTATTCAAATGTTACCGTTACTTTTTGACTTGTTTGACATGAAACAGGAACAAAAGTACAGAAGTGTGTTACACATCCATAATGATCATTAAAAACATCAGGTATGTACATATACCTATGTGATTTGAGGTAATTATCCATGAGCTCTCTAACCATGAATTAATTATCACCGATATATTTTAGCTTCCCTGGGTTTATAAAGTCAGCAGTAAAGACACGTGGTAGCTCTAGTGTTGTGTATACCCAAATTGCCACTAAAAATGTTTATCTCAAGTAGCCCCAACCCAAACTTTCACTTTTGCAGCAGCTGCATGCAAGTGTAACAGGTTGAGAGAAAGCATATTGCAGGGCACAAATGAGTTATCAAATTAAGTAAATTTCACAGCATTGGTAAGAGTTTCGTATTTCAAGTCAAACTAGCTAGGTTTTCTTACAAATTTCATGTTTCATTCCAAAATGTGAGTTTATAATTATCTGTGAGCTCTCTAACCATGAATTAATTATCACCGATATATTTTAGCTTCCTTGGGTTCATTGTGTTGATTGCTTATAATGTCAGTAATAAAGACACGTGGTAGCTATAGTGCTGTGCTGTGTATATCCCATTTGCGTTAAATAAGTTTATCTCAAGTAGCCCCAACCCAAACTTTCACTTTTGCAGCAGCTGCATAGTGAAAGTAAGTGTAACAGGTTGAGAGAAAGCATATTGCAGTGCACAAATGAGTTATCAAATTAAGTAAATTTCACAGCATTGGTAAGAGTTTCGTATATCAAGTCAAACTAGCTAGGTTTTCTTACAAATTTCATGTTTCATTCCAAAATGTGAGTTTGAACAATTGGTTAATATGTATATAAAATATTTGTAAAGTACAATGTTAAGTTCATCGCATACCTTGAAAATCATCAAGCCATTTAGGTTGATGATAGTGCTCTGTTGCGAGTATGCCAGTGTTGAGAAACACCAGCACAATGATGAGCCAGTAGAAAGCTTGGGATTTCACAGCTTTCCTGCACGCACGCCGCATTCTTCGTATCAGCCTGTAGAGTCATCAAATATTATTACAAAGTTAGCAAAACCAAATACTGTGAAGCCTGTAATCATGAAGAGAAGCTACATAGGTATGCATAGCGGTAGTAGTAAAATGCTGATCCAAATCATTCCTTTGAAGAGTACTCTAAATGCATTTTTTAAGCAAAAATTATGAAACGAAATGCATTTTGCAATGTAAACATAAATGAAATCCGCTTTTTTTGCAAACTTATTGGAAGTAAAAGAGAAACAAAATGCTTGCCCAAGCCAGCCTGATAATGAACAAATTTTGGGCTTGATAAATACTGAAATCATCATGATGACAACTAGGCATGTATGTAATAAACATAAAAATTGGAACATATATAAAATAACGTGCATAGATAGAACAGAATCATTTGTATTTTGCACATGCGACATGTGTTGAATCAGGTCATCTCACCAAAATAATGAATATCGTGCGAAACTATAAGAAAAGATAGTATATAATATCAAATATGTATTTTATCATATATTATGTATGTATTTTAGTAATAAGTAGCAGTTAAAGCTATTACTTGCCGTAAAAAGGGTTCCAAAATGACATTAGAGACCTTATAATTTGATACTATATTCTATTATATAATGTATTACGACGAACAAAAGCAATTTGCTGAACACGATTGAAGCATCTTATTTTCCTCGAAATTCTCAAAACACAATTATACGCTTTGACTAATACGGCAGACAATTTACTAATAATGCATGAATTAAATGCATGCTCATAATCTAATATATTAGTTTTCCAAACTCAAGGTTCCAGGCGCTGGGATAAATAATATTTTGAAAATTTACGCAACGATTTGTCAGCCAGGCTATTCAACATATGGTAAAAAAATGCTGATTTTACATAGCGAGTTTTGCAAAATGTAGGACAAGTATTTGCAATAAACTGCACAGTAGACATTTATAGATATAGTGTATAATAATAATATGTTCAATCTTATGGATTTTTAGATAGAAAGAATATATTCGTATTGGATAGTTTTCCTTGTGTAAAAACATAAATGCAATTTACTGCTATCGTCTAGATAAAGGTATATGTACATATATGGCACACCGTTCTGAAAAGAATTTGTGATTTTCTAAATGAACTTGTTTGGGTACTTTAAAAAAAATTCAACCAGGACTTTTTATTTGTTCTATGTGAGTAAATATTAACGTTACGGTGGTGTTGCCTTGCATACTTTCCTCTTTTAGATAAAATAAAGAGAGAATATTTTCTTTCGCTCGCTTTCTCTTCTTCATCATGAAAGTGATTTCGCAGACTTTATTTAACCCTATTTCCCTAACTTTCTTCTCTCCAAACTCGTTTTCAGCACTAAATGCAGTATAGCGTCAAAAGATTATGGATCCCAGAATCACAGGTATGTTTGTGTACAGCTGCTAGGGGGTTATATGGTAAGTGGCTGCTGTGAAAAAAAAGGTTTCACGAGAATCTAAACTTATATATATGAAGAAATGAAGCTTAAATGATTTTAAGGGCCATCGTTGAAATATAAGAAGTTAGTTACTTTTGTGTTAGTGTAGCATATGTATACAAACAAGACAGCACACTTTTTGTTATTACAAAGCAACATTTTTTTAGATACATGTTGGTAGTAAGTATATATGTTTACGTCGCTGTTGTTGGGAGTCTTACAGTTGGAAGAGCTGTTACTTTCAAGCATTCTTACTTATTTTTACTGAATACTAACTGCAAAAGGCGATAAGATGCAATTTAAGATCTCAACTTTTCCAACAATAGTTTTGGTCTGCGTAATAATGTTTTACAAGTAGTGAAGTCAAAGAAGAGATGTTTCTTGGTTTTTTACGTATACAAAGTCGCTAAAAGTCTCTAGAATACAGGGAAACCCTTAACATGATTACTATAAAAACACTACAACGGCTACTAATTACAAGTGGATGTATCCCAAGAATTATCAAAATTAATTGTCGTAAATTTGGTGCACAAGAAACCTTGTTACGATGAACTTCTTCTTCTGCGAATACTAGTAAAGTAGCCTATTTATGTATAAATTTATACTCTGGCATTAAAAGAAAACAAGTGGGCATATAAAGTTGTTAACATTTTTGGGATTTATTTTCTGGTGTATTTATTTACCCTATCAATTGACTTGTTTTGGCTTATTTATTGTGTCTAGAGAGTATGTTTGTCAGTGTCCAGTATGTGTATTTTTGTAGTAGCTTAAGCAGTAGTTCACTTACAGCTTGTTTGTTTGAATTAATAATACTTGATAAGAATAATAATAAGTTGGTCCTGTGGCACGCAGATTTTAAATGAAATATATTATTATCATTACTTTAAGTTGTTCCAAGCGAGTTATGTCTTTGTTCTGGTGAGCAGTAGTATTATTGTGAGAGAAGTTAGTTAATACATGTATGCTTACGCTTGTACTTGTGTGATGATGTTCAACTGTAAGTGTAAATTGATACTCGGCTTGCGGATTCTGTAATTTTGAAATATGTTCAACAATTTTCATTCATCCTCGCAACTGTTGTTTAGAAAGCATATTCATTAGTTGGTTTTTAATACAATTTAATTACACAAACGTTAGACGCATGTAAAAACCTTTTGTTTGATCAATGTTTGAGGTTTCCGAAAGGTAATTGTAAAAATGTAAATAATGTCATGTGTGTAATGACAAATTTGTACCTAACAATGCATATATAACCAAAGTGGCTAAAAGAAACATGTGTTTGCATGTATTTTAATGAATGAAAGTAACTTTGCTTTATCTTAAAATTTACATTTTTCTCATTTTTATTTGATGTAAATAAATAATTAAGAAAATAAAATCCTAAAGTTACTTTTCTTACCTATCAAAGTCTCTCTTTTTTGAATGAAACCAGGGCAGTTTTTGTAATTGAGCGGCATCATTCTCATTCCCTTCCTCCGTTGCAACTACTTCGCTTGTTCCTTTGGCTGTTTATATAAAAAGAAATAAATGATTTAAAATAAAACATTGTATGCGCTACGATATATATTCATTCCATTTCAACGAATTCAAGGATTTTACCAGAACACGAAACATAATTACATGATTTACGTAATTTACATCCCCATATTATATATTAGGTATGTATTATATGGCTATCATTAATTAATGACAGAAATAACCTACCTTTATCTTCCCCATCCAACTCAATATCTTCTGCCTGAGTAATCCAGTCTAAATAGCCTCGCAGATCCTCTTCAATTTGCTGTTTTTCTCTCAGTTTCTGGAAATCGCCGCGCGCTTTAGCCTTTTCCCTTTCTTTTGAAAATTCACTAAAGCGAGAAATTAAACATGTTATGTTTCTTTTCAAGGTGCACACCAATTCCATGTATTTATCCTGAAAATTTAAGTGTCTACTAAAAAATATTATCCTGTTGGCAAACACATACCCACTCAAGACACCGAGAATTAGGTTCATGACGAAAAAGGCACCAATAATAATCATGGAGATAAAGTACACCCACTGCCATGAGCTTCCCATTGAATCTTGAATCTGTGCAAGTGGAGAAAGTACAATATTTCATTCAAAACAAAAGTTTCATGAAAGCATGAACAACTAATGCTAAAGTATACCTGAAGAAAAGTGGGTTCACTTACATTGTACATAACATTAGTCCAACCTTCTAAAGTAATGCATTGAAATACAGTGAGCATGGACAAGCCAAAATTGTCAAAATTGGTAATGCCCTTGTTTGGACCTTCCCAGTAGCCTCGACATAGATAGTCTTTCTCGCACATATACGCACCTCCACAAGGAACTGGGTCCTTCATCATTTCGCCTATCATATATCAGCCATAACATATATTTATATACGTATACCATGTAACAACAACCGTTTAATTATCAATTTTAACAAGCAGATTACGACTTAACAAGCTCTTTTTTTTCAAATCCAGTCGTGCTGCTTAATTGATATCCTTGTTTAATTCAACAGTGAAGGAATTGCAAGTGTGTAGGATGTTTATGGCAATACATTATTTTTAGCAACTCTTTACTCACGCGACACACTAGACATAATTAATTGATATTTTTCTTAATATCAATCATACTATAAAATGATACTACAGCAATTGTTATAAAAATAATCAAGCAAAAACCATCTGCTGCAGTCATCAACTCATAAAACTTTGCAACAAAATTGTATACTCACTTGGTACTCCAGACACAAGTCTTAAAGGCCGCAAAACACGGAATGCTCTGAGTGCTTTCACGTCAAACCCTTCCTTCATAAGGTTTGACAGAGCTGTGCTAATAATTCTGTCAAGTTAAACGATATCCCTTGTAGCTTTAAATTTACAACATGCATTTTAATTATTATCATTCAGTCAAAAATATCCTCATTGGTTTACCCTATAACTACTATTGTGAAATCGAGGAAATTCCATCCGTTTCTCAGGTATGAGCCAGGGTGCAGCAAAAATCCGTAAGCGATGATTTTCATGATGCACTCCGCGGTGAATATTATTAGAAATATGTATTCTATTTTTTCCTACAAAATGAAAAAAAATGATTATTATTTTATAGCTAAATCCGTGGGTGTGTGTGAATGAAAAAACATGATTCACAGCCTTGTGATTTGTGAAAATGGTATTCCATCACTTGTTAATACACACAGCTTTTCTCAGCTTGTAACAAAGCTTATCTCATGTAGCTTAGGTTACTATTAGGTATATCGGAAAACTTACCAGCGTTTGATTCGTACTGTTCGAATCACTGTTTGGATACGGAGTGTAAACTGCCAAGGCCACACAGTTTGCAAAGATTGTCAACAGGATCAGGTACTCAAAAGGTCTGGAAAAGGAAGAGAGAAAAATAACGATCGAAAATGGCTCATGAACATGTTAGTGTCAGTCAGTCGAAAAAGTATGGAGCAACTTTTCTAATCCTCACATCACCAACTGACAAGGTTAAGTAGTTTTTATGAGCGTACCATCAAAAGTGAAGGGGCGTATAAAATATTATTGAAATACTACCATTTATCATGTATGTATCATACGCTGGAGGAGGTGGTGGGGCTTTGTGAAACAAAAAAGAGTGACAAAAACTGTTCATCAACTTGACAAGGGGAAAAAATCTGTTTTCATTACTTGATTGAGCAGAATGCCTCGGAATGAAGGATGGGAATAAACTAAATAGGTATATCGAGAAGTTTGGGACAATCCCGGGAAAAAAGTAATTTTCCTCCATACTGACTCAATCAAAATATAAGGAACAACAGAGGGAGAAATTCCATGAAAGGAGGACACATTGAAAGTGAACTTGATAAATATTATGAATAGGGACATTTTGTATGTATGCATGTTATCTGTAAATGGCATTGTACAGGTGGAAGTAATTTTTGTTTTTCATGGACAATGGATCCATTTATCAAAATGGGAGTAGCACATCTTGTAACTACTTTTTATGCTCCTCCTGCTGATTTTATTATACAATCCGCAGAGAAAGAAGTACATTATTTCTCTCTTCACACACAGCAGCAATATGCATTACAAAGCAGTTGGATGGACAAACATTACATTCTACGTACACTTGTCATAGGAGGGTATACCCCCATGTGATTCTACTCAAGAGAATTGAATAGAGCTAATTGAATTTTTGGATAAACAACTGTGAATAAATTGAAGACCGTGCTGACATGTGACTTACTTCCATTCGACAACATCAATGCATAACTTGCGTATTGGATTTTTCAACGTGAAGCAGAAGAGAGCCCGCTCCGGGCGGTCAGGAACTGACTTCCCGCGGCGGGCAGCTTGTCTTCTCTTATTGGCAGTCATTGACGTGGCACTTAGAGCACATTGCCATGCCGAAGATAAAGGCTTATGGTTTGCAGCTGTTGAAGGGCCTGCTACCCCTTCCGCACAAGGAGATACTACTCCAGCGACTGCGGCGGCCGCGGAGATTGTCGCAACTGCAATTCCCGGTGGGCCTAAAATGGATGTGACATGTGGGGTCACTACGCTTATTGGAGGTGCGACACCCGATGGAGTCGTTGAAGTTGCTGCTTCTGTCACACTCAATATTATTGGCACTGAGGGACTGATTACTATTGAAGGGCTCCCATTGCTCACTCCTCCTGGAAAAATGCTTGAGAAGCCGTCTCCACTCCCAATCTCGTAGCTACTTGCACCACCTGTAAAAGCAATGAGAAAAGTATACATAATCAAAATGTCTTACACTTCACCTTGCATCCTTATTATACTTGAATTTTATTTTTTATTTTACTCCTTAAGAAACAAAAATAGAAAAATCAATTTCAATTTCCCTGCAAATTGCTTAATCTTGATATAATGCTTTACATTATTAAACTGCCAACAAAATTTATTACTTTTCTCAGTTTCCACTTAAGATATGCACAGCATCCAAACAAATACTCTACTTTCAGGCCATTTTGCGGAGAAGCACTTGGGCAACACTAGGTGAATAAGGTGTGTATCAAAATTACAAAGCCACTCATCAATTCACTTCTCACCAGAATACGGAGCAGCATTTCAGGATTTTCGTCTGGCATGGCAATGAAGATGCGGCCACACAACAAAAGTACAACTGGTATAGGTATATGTTTTGACAAATCCTTCATTCCCTGTTTCATGGCAGCTGTGATAGAATTTGTCAATGGGATGTTTCAAATTCATACGACCACTTAGAAAATGGTCCTTCAAAATGTATACCTTTCTTTATTTGTTTGCGAAAACATATATTCGCACAAACGTATTGCTTGTTTTCACCCAATAATATAAATACATATACAGGTTAGATCTCACCTTTCACCGTGTTACATAAAGTAAATCCTAAAGAAATCATAAAAATCAATGGAAATAAGTTTCTGGTATTTCCAAGTATACTTTTGTCGAAATTAATAAAATGAAATGAATTATTCCAAGTTATTCTATTGTCTGTAAAGTGTATACAGTTTTTGTCAAAATACACGCGCATGTAAAATTGTCTTCATTTACTGTGGCAGAAGAAAACAACCTGAAAGATCGCTCCGTACACCTGAATGAACTGATTGGTGATCTTACACCTTTGATAATACCATACGAACAACAAGAAAATGTTGTACTGTTAACCTCCGAGTCACGTAATGGAACACAGCATTTAATCTAAAGACGAAAGCACGGTGCATGGCATATTATTATGTATAAATATCTTACTGTAATGGTTTTGGCAGTAAGGTATTCCTGTTACGCAAGCTATCAAGCTATTCCCCTCTGATTTTTATAGAAGCCAGCAAGCAAGCAAGCTGTAATGTAGGCATGTAGATCTGTATACATATAGGTACACAAGTAAATGTACTTATATATACACCGGCAATCATTTCCTTTCGTTTTTGCAGAGAGAAACAGTCTAGCAATGGACTTAATGAAAGTGATTTCGTTTGTCAGTAATGAGAGAAAGAATTGAAGGCTATACATTCTCATTTCTTCAGAAAAAAAAAGATATCTTCAGTGCAAACTTGACTTTTTTGTTGACTGATTCAACCATGAAAACCCCACATCGTGTATGTATGTATTTTGGTATATAGTGGTTGTGGTGGCGGCGATGGCAAAGACGTACAAACTTCCTCTTCCTCTCTACTCAACGCAACTCATCACCAGAAAAACCTTTTGATGTAATCATTTATCACTACTACTACTACAACTCTACTTTTTTATGTGTACCTGAAAGATCATAATGAAAAACTACACCATATGTATATATACCTATATATATATATATAATTATGTCTATACATTTACCATGTTGTGTGGTAAAGATTTCTACAACTCGCTGTGCTGGAATTGATTCTTCATCTGCAATATTTATACCATTTTCCAAGAAAGATAAGGTAAGTTAGGTAATACATCAGAAGGAAAGATACATAATAATAATATGTGAATACACAGACAGAGCACAAAAGTCTTGTGGAGTCAGATGAGCGCGCGGTGTAGAAAAGTTTTGAGCGATTTGCCTTTTGCTCATTTATTCCATCAGCAGCAGCAATGGCGGTAGTATAAAAAGCTGATAGCACACATACATTTGTGTAATCTAATATATATGTCTATGTGTGAGAAACGTGATGAAATTGCCAAACAATGACGCTGCATTCCATTGCTTCATATCATTAGAAAGATTAAAACGTCCGTGGAAAAGTCCTCTCCTTTGCTTTTCAACAGGAGCACAAGAACTACAGAGAGGAGACACGCAGCCCATTTCCTATCCATCTTGTAACCCCAACTTTCACTCGATTTTCCCTTAGATACACAAACCCACACACACACACATATGGCATATTATACTCCAGAGTAACATCAGTGCTATACATCCTTTTGTTGTACAATGTGCAAAAACATATTTAATATAGTTGTATGAAAGACAGCGGAAGTGAAGACAAAAAAAAATCTCAAGACAAACGTGCTCCCACATACACATTATCTCTTTTAGTTACTTTTTTTCCACTTGAGAAAAAAATGGTTAACCGACAATCGTGCCAGTGCCTACACACTATTTCTTCCATCTATACCACTCACACAGACTATCATATCATTCTATCCAAGGAAACCTTAACCCACAAATGAAGATACCCACACACATTTACCCACACAATAAAATACTGATTGCGATGGATTTCATGTCGATATCGT
Organism: Paronellides praefectus; assembly: GCA_027744595.1. NCBI lineage: Eukaryota > Metazoa > Arthropoda > Collembola > Entomobryomorpha > Paronellidae > Paronellides > Paronellides praefectus. The sequence goes on from JAITYZ010002467.1 coordinate 11,507, forward strand.
CGTTAATAGCATTGTATACAGCTCAAGTTTAAGTTTTTGTCGGAAGCTTGAATTACATCACAACAAATCAAAGAACATGATATGTGACGATATAAAACAGGTAAATCATTATAGTTGTTATGAAATCATTATTCTTGCATAACCCCTGTAGCAGAAAAAAGGAACTTTGTGATATGCCATCACAATAAGTAATAAAATCACCCGAGTGTCACACGGTGTGACTTACACCAACGTGTTTTATCAATTTATTATATACCTAAATACATATATTGAAACATTACAAAATGATTATAAAGTCATCCTTTAAATAACAAGTAATATTTTAAAATTCATGAAACAAAATCCGGAACTGTATCTTTAATATTTTAAGCGTAGTCGACTTTCATTTTGTTATTTTATGCGTAGGACGTTTGTTTGTTATTTGGTAGCCAAGATGAAGCTTCCAACCAGAGATGGAAGGAATGATATTACAAACGTAACCCTTTTTCTCCATAAAATATACTGTCACATTGTGTGCATGTAGGGATAGGGATGTACATATCCTTCACAAACACACTAGTGCCTATTTAGAAGCTTGCATTTAAAAGTATTTAAATTTGTATGGAAAACTTAAAACAGGGATTTTTTGAGAATGAAGACACACAACATTTTCCGGGTCTCAAACTTCATTAATCCTACAGTTTCCTGAAAGAACTTAGACATGTCCTTGTATTACGGAATAGAATACAAACAAAAGGGTTTATAAGATAGAAGCAACATACATTACTTTGCTGCATAAATAAGCTTACCTCATGTACAACAATGCGGGAAAAGTGGTACACTGATGAACAAAAATGTAAAAAAATGAAATTCTCATTTGCTAATATTATTTTGGATGCTCAAGTTGCAAATAGTGCATTAAGCAATTAATGACTGAGGACTGTATATTTACAGAGGAGAAGGTTATGAATGGGGTGACTTTGGATGAAGAGTTAAATAAGTTGTAAGAAGGACAAAGTTTGCGCCAGCTAACTTCTATTTTCTCTTCCACGAGTTAATATTCATGCGGGTGTAGAAGTTTGTACACAAAAACTCACTTGCCCACAATCCCACAAACGTCTAATAAAATATGTATTAAAGAAAGTCCTTTCCCCATTTAAAAGCTTAATAAGTGAATAAAGGAGAATACTAACTACTTGGTCAATTGTTCATTTGAATTCACAAAATTGTGGAGGACACCATTATAATATACCCAGTTTGATACAACATAAAAAGTGGAATTTAGCTATACAAATAGAGAACAGTGGAATGCCTTGATGTTTGTTCAAGAATGTATTAAATGCACTACTGGTGAGTTTCTGACAACCAGCCATATGGCCACACATTCCTTAAATGCCTCTTGAATTAAAGTGATATTGATAATATTGGCACATCTTTTAAACTTCAGCACATGAGTATAAGTAAGCCTCAGGTGAAAAGCTCTGGTAAATTCTCTCTGACCCCACTCAGTGGGCCCACTGACATGGTTAGAAACAGTTTCCCATTATGGCTCTGCCAACTCACTTGTCAGCCAAGGTGTGTGATATGAGGGAAATCTGTACGTGTGTTGCACACCGACAAGAGTCTCACTGTCCATTTTTCCAAACAATCTCTCTCTCTCTCTCTCTCTCTCTCATTCTCTGCTGTCTTTCACCTTCCTTCTTCCTTTACACCTTCTTTCCCAGTCCACTTTCCCGACAGAGAGAAACTTACTGGGCGAGTGGATGAGGGATAAAGAGTCTGGTAGGATCTAGGTGAAAAGGCCAACTTACATTCAAGCATGTGTATATAAGTAGATAATTTTCTTCTTCTTTTTTTGGTGATGACGGATATTGTAGAATCTAGATATCTATAGTAAATATATCATCAAGTACGTAAACTTTTCTATCCTGCCAAAGGTGTAAATAGGATTGATGTAAGCAATCAGGAAACTTGTGGGCATTTCCGAGTGAAATGTTTGCACGCATCCCATTCATAGCATATCAAAGAAAAGAAAAATGTCAGTATATTTTGTATGTAGCAAGAAACCAAGAGACCTATCAGCCTTGCCATGGCGTAACTATCTATGCACTGCCAATCAGTTCACATATACAATTTATATCGTGCATGCAATCCGGCCTGTCTCGAATTCCCAATATCTTGCCGTATCTATAAAAAAAACTCATCTACTGACTATATACTGGGGTGTAGGAACATAGTGTAACAGTGCACCAGTTGAGCAATCCATTTTTATTTGATTGATGAAGCGTTGCATTTCAACAAGGGACGGTCAATATTTATTATTGTAAACGTGCTCCTCTATACACGATTATTCTTTACATTCTCGTGGATGGAATAATTCTTCCTCGCTACGCACATAAGCTGCCAATCAATGATGATCATGGTTGTCAGCGAAATGTATGGGGTATATGCTATGATATGCCATGGTGTATGGTGGTGGTGGTGGTTGATGGGAGAAGCTCAAGTATCAATTTTACAAATTGAGTTCTCCATCCCTTTTGATTTTTTTCACCTTTCGGTCACTTCACAACATCTTGTGCTCATAAGGATTCAGTGCACTGATATCCTTCATTGAATGCTGGAATTGGATTTGGTGCAGAACATTTATACTCTGCATAGTTTCTGCAAGAGCTTCAAACTATTTTCGATCAATTGAAGGTTGCTATTTCTTATGTAAATAATAAATGGATTGCTTTCAAGATCTCGAAAATGTGGATCTCTTCTTGTATTTGCTCATTTCTCACAAAAGAAAAGCTAGAAAAAACTACTCAACTTTCATTCCTTTTTAAGTTCAGGACTCCTTTTACTTTTACAATCTATTAGCGTTGAACGTTTGACCGCAAAAAAACCCGCCCGTATGAATATATTTTTTTGGGGAATTTGAGCTATATGAACTATGGGTCGTTAATCGATTAACGTGATCGACATTCATGCATTATTTGGTATGCACGTGTTTTTAGGTATGTTTGTGACGCCATTGTCGAGGGAGTAATCAGACAAACGTCATTCAGAACGGTTATGATATGACTTTTGACAGTGCTGTGAACAGTCTGATAAGAGTGCTTAGAAACGGGTTGTATTTATCAATTTGCTTGCTTCCAAAATTTCACAGTTTAGGTGTAACCATGAAAGTAGCTCTGGTCAATCATCATAATAAGTAACTTCATGCAGTCACCATTTTATAGGCCCTATCAAATCAGAAACACTATCAGTGGACACGAAAGTGTGGACATTAGAGATTTGGAAGTTTTTGGAAAAAAGTCAGTTCAGAAACAGATCTAAATTTTTTCACACGTTTAAAACACTGTGATTGCTAATGTTATGGTATCTGCTAAAACATAATTAGTTCACATTACAGTTTAGGATAACCATGTATGATTAGACTTTCCAACTCAAATAATTAAAAAAAACAACATAAAATAATGCATCACTGCACTGGAGCAACTATGTTACACGTGTGTGTTTTCGTCGAATTATTGGACTGAAAATCTGCAAGCTAGTATTCTGCAAGCCTATTCAAATGTGTTTGATGCAGTGGTAACATCAGTGCTTTTACATTTATTTAAGATAAACAACAAGGGAAGTAATATAAAAGTAGCATAAAACTGGGATGAAGCCTTCTGTCTTGGAATCTCAATTATCTATATAAGTATTACATGAGTATTTATTACGACATACATGCATCCAGTGAATATAGGAGTCGTCCCACAGCAGCATAAAATATACTACGGCAGTCACTCAATAATATACATAAGTTTCATAAGTATATGTTTAACCTAATCCTATACCATTTATTTTAGGTTCACAAACATTTTTATACGAATTGTCAAAAAGTTGCAAACTATGGACAGATTTTTTTTATACCCGATGTAAAGTGGAATCATCCAACAAGGGCATCTCTTTACTACTACTTTTGACACAGTAAATTCTGCTAAGTTACTCTCAGCTGAAGGAACTATTTCCGATTTTATGATTTTACTATTACAGCTTCAACCTAGAAATTTCCTAAGCATATCATCGTCATCAACCACTCCTCCTCTTGCTAAGCAACGCTGAAATAACATTCATGGACACAGACACATACACTAACTAATATGGATAGTAGATACAGCACATTTATTTTTTCATAAAAGGACGTATATTATACAAGCCCAGCAAAAATATTTTTTGGCACATCTCACTCTCCTCTCAGCAGAAGACGGGAAAAGGATTTTGTAGTGGTTGCGTCTCAATCAAAGCGAGAAAAAAAGTATATAAAATATTCTATGCGGCACATCTATGTAGCTTTTACAATACAATCTAAACATTCTTATTTTTATTACTGATCAGTCTGTTGTTTGTCGCCCACTTCAAGTACAAAGCAAAGCAAATGTTTTTGTGCATTCTTGTGTTACACTAGTGGTTATGTTGTAAAAGCACACAAGAACAGAAAGTGGGGGAGAGAGAAGAAAAAAACTCTTACACAGAGACTTTACTTTTCCACATCAAGTCACTCTTTTCACTTTGTTCAATGCCAAAAAAAAGATGTTGACTTGCTTACGTTCTTGTGACTTGACTGGAACTGCAATGGTAGTTGTGTTGTAACAACGGAACACCGAGTACTATTTGCTATTATTTTACTAGAGAGAGAGAGAGAGAGAGAGAGAGAGAGTATAGCGGATTTTGCTGTAGTAAAGGCAATGACTTGCTTTACCCCATCAACACAAGAGAAAGAGGGAGAAGAGCGTGATCTTCAGATTATAGATAGGAAAAAGGTCTACAGCGAATACGTTGGGTCGCTTGGGCGACTTTGTGTGACGTGGACGGGACATTGCTTTCATTCTTTTGTATTATGCAACGCTCATATTCCAACTACTACCATCACTACCACTTTTGCTACTGCACCCACACTACTGACTTACAACTCTATATATTACATAGGCACTTCTATTGCTATTTCAACTTCCAACCATCACCACCATTATTGTGCAACGCTACCACCATACCACCGGAGTAACTATAACTGTAATACAAGTACTGCTGTTTTTACTTCTACTTCACTAACAACAATAAGTTGTCAGTGATAGTTTTTAACTATTTACTAGATACTACATCACTACTTCTACTGCAACAGCAGCAGCAGCAACAACAACACAACATCAGCTTTCACTGACTTTCACCGTGTTTGCTTTGTGTTTGAGTCCTATATTTTACTAATATATGATCTACTAGTTTTCACTTCCCAACGTTTTCATCTTTTTTTTGCAAGAAATGTGCCGGAATTCATCTGGACAATGATGCCTTCACACATGTTACATGGATAATATTATGGATGAATTCCATGATGATGTCTTTGTTATTATTCTTTTACTCTTGTAAACTTGTGACTTGTATTGCTATATCAACAACCATTTTGTAGTATATATTTAATAGTAGTATATAGCGACTACAGGGGAACGCTGTTATGTGCCATGAGGAGGAGCCACATACCTATAGATATATACATAATATATGTACTTGTTAAATGTTCGGAGATTACACACATACCTATAAAATGAGCATCCATGATTATGGTAAGGGGAGTCAATTGTGATGCTTCCAAAAAAATCATCCGTATCCTTTTGCAGTTGTGTTCTTGCACAACAGCGCCATAACAACACGACAAAGGGTATCAAATAAATTGCCACACAGAGGTTCTACTTAGATATTTGATGGTTTCCTTATGGCAATTAGAATAAACTTTTATGTGGATGGCATGACCTCGCTTATTCTAACGTTTGACATTGTGTATGTGTTGCACCCCACAAAAAGCCAGTATGTGTAGTAGTAGGTAGGTAGGTATTAGGTATGGTTATGATGATAGCATCACAATAATAACACAAGATACACAGCTCTAGACCATTGCTGAAATCGTATAATACATACCAGTGGCATTGAGTTACGGCGAGTTACAGAGATTTGATTTTTATGATTATTTATGAACATAATTTCTGCGTCATTCCCTTTCACCCGGGGATATATACATGAATACATGCACTTTGAGTAGTGGTGGCTGATATTATCCTACATAACATACATACATGTGTTTTTAAGTACACTACATATCTATATAAGTAATATACCAACACATACTACCCCATTGGAGACTGAAATGTTTATTAGGATGCATGAATTAGAAGAAAGGAGAAGGAAACAAGATTCGTACGTTGATTATGATTTGGTAATAGCAACGACTTACACTTGAGTGAAAAGGGATGTGTTTATTAAGGTCCTCAACTTGCGAAAGTTGTGATGCCTTGGGTGTGAACTTCACACTGTGAAGTAATGCGTGTTATTATGACCAAACAACCATTCTGAGAAGCTTTTTTATGCTAGGAAATAAAGCGATTAATCTGGATTCAATGACTATACTCAGACAATTCTTCTTGTTAAAATGAAACATTATTCCATATTTTTATGAAAATGTTGCAAACAAAAATTAAGTTTTATCGTATTTATGTCAACTTAAAGATATATAATGACTAGTTGTAGCATATTACATACAAAGCATTAATATTAGTTGAAATTGATTTGAAAATAGAATTCACTGCAATTATGAACCATTATTGTACGGTTTGTCAATACAGTAATTCTAAACTTTCGACTTCTAGCTTGTAATAACATGTATGTACCTATCTATAATAATCTATATGCATATTACATCTTATAATGTGAAGTAATGACAAACATAGCGAACAAGAACTTATACAATACCAATGTAGGCAAATTCATCGATTATCATAATTATAGTGAAGAGAATTTAATACGTCATAGTGAAAGAAGTTTAAAAAAATAAATTGCTGAATTATTCTGATTGAATAAAATACCGTTCTGACTTACACGTGTAACTAAAAAACGTTGTTCGATGCCATATAATATGAACATGAACAGTATTATGAATGTTTAGACAGCTCTATGCAATTTATACAAGTATATACAATAAATACACAAGCCGCCTTTCTCGTCAGCAACATACAAATTGCGTTTAAAAAAAAATGTCATCATCGTTATATCATCAAACGCGATTGTTGTCATCAATAGGAATATTCGTTATACAAATTAGCTCCCTCTTTGAGAGAGCGTACGCTAAATAATGATTATGGAAGCTAAATCCTTTGATGGCAAGAACAAGATCACATGAGCATCATGAGAAATTCATGCAAATGATTATTTGATATTGCATCTAATCCAACACACTTTTCTCGCTCACTTCGTCGCCAAGTGGGTAATTTTTTTATTATACTACAGATTCAGCAAGCTTCGAAAAGAGAGTCACCACAGCGTAATCACCATTACTGCTGCCACACACGCATTCTCATCTATCTGTACTTTTCATCCTCTTCCCCTGAAATGTTCTTATTTTTTGAGTATTATATTACAAATATGTTATTCCATGAAACACGAGTCCTGAATTAAATAAATACAACATGAAATCAGTTGCTGGCAAGAAGATTGCTTTTTACACAAGTTGACATGAAGCACCCATATTATATAGCCCGCTGCTCACGCTGAGAGTCGGGTCTCCTCACCACCAACCAGGATCATGTAAAAAAGGAGGCATCAGGCCAAGACGAATGGGTTATCTTGAATCTGAAATAAGCAGACCTCGGCTTTTCTAACTTGCCATAAATCACCGTGTGCCTGCCAACAACATGCGTTCGAACAAAAATGCATTGTTATAGAACAGTTTGCATAATGGAAACTTATCCCAAACTAGAAAAAAATAACAAATAATTTTGCCTAGTCAACGAAAGAGTTTGAACTTAATAACCCTTAGAGTTTGTAGTCTGGTACACATGACATCAACTTTCCTGTGAACAACTGTAACAAATGTAGCATTATCATTTCAAAACATAAAGAAAGCCACGCAATGGTGACGACGACGGGATGGCAGAGCGTGTTGTAGAATAGAGACAGTGTGTAGTATACACACAACATATAGCAGCAATTTAACGGGAGAGTTTTTTTTCAATTCGCCAGAAGAAAGAAAATTGCCTTGGTATTTGCGAGAGAAAAAAATGTAACAGTTTGAAATCATAATAATTAACGACCAAAAGATTTATGGAGACGATGACAATTCTAAACAATATAGTCTTCTATGCCATATGGCAGGATAGAACAATAAATGAGAAAACGAATGAGGATGCGGATGATATGAGTTTTTTTCTGGTTTGTAAATTTGTTGCAAAAAAAAGTTTGATTTCTTTTTCTACAAAATACATTCATCTCACTGTCACCGACATGTTATTAAAGGCTACATGACCAACTAATCTATTTACAATTGATATACATTTTTGCGATAGATTAACCACTTGCAAAACAAACAGACAAACAGATAAAATAAAATCTAGAATCTAGTAAAGAGTCACTACTACTTTGATACATTTTTTATCTGTCTTGTTTTTTTTGTTTATCTATAACATTCATTGTGTCTTTTTATAAGTGTATTGCAAATTACTTGCATCCAGATTTTACATATTCAATCGCAATCGTAGTGGTGGTGATGGTGGTGGTAATGTACTCGTGATGTCATGTGTCAAATGTGTTGTTCCGTAGTGTCATGTTCTTTTCACAACATTTCACTTGCAGATTTTTCTTTTTCACACAACAACATTTTTCATCTACGAGACAGTTTCTGCCTGAGTTGAAACAAAATTATCGTGACAGATTAGATGTAGAATGTAGGCATGCATATTATGCATACCTAAATATATATCCAGAAATTATGTCATCTGGGTTATCTTATCAGAAAGGTGCCACACGACACGTACCACACGGATTTTTTAGGTTACAAATGCAAATGCAATGCAAATTGTGTCATTTCTGCTCCATTTCTTCCTAGTCTTCATTTGAACCTAACGAATTTCAATGTGATGGCTACAAGATGAAGTTTCAAATTCAATTAATGTTTACTATTTGCACATATCTCTTTAAAAAACAAATAATAATATCAACAACAAAACAGAGGAAAAAGGATGCCACAGGATGAAAAAATGCTAGTACTTGATGCACCATATAGGTTTTAAACTCTGACAACAAATATTTTACACGCTGATTTGGTCTCAATTTTTCAAATAAGATCCCAAAGAAAGGATAACCCTAGAACCTGTACTTTTCAATCAGCAAAAATTGTTCCGTAGAAATTGAATTTCCATTGAATTATCTGATGCTCAATCTTCTTTGTTCATTTGTTAAAGTTCTTTTGAAAGAGAATCATTTGTGCAAGTGTTTTTAGAAACATCTCAAAAAAAAAGTATATCTATATGATTATTTGATGAAGCAAACAACATGACAAAGGAGACCTTTTTAAAGTAAAAAATTGATATGATCTCTTTGTCTTCGAACACGTCTACCTTTATCTCAAAAACCTTCTCCCTGGAATAATAAAACTACTAAAACCTATAGCATTCATCATTTACACTCAGTGCCACTACCACAGTTATATTTATAAAACACACGCAAAAAAGGTTTAGCTACTGCGTCGGTTTAAAGCTCACGCACACACTATTATAGTGCCCCTGGCTCTCTCTGATTATACAAGTGATTTATGCTTTAATGATCCTAAAACCAAATTCAATGTTCAATTCCATCACTCATTCAGACCTCTAAAAAAAGTCGTATAGTCGCACACAAGAGTGCTCATTTGCATTCTTAAAGTACGAGTTCCTGCTCCATCACCATCACCTCACATAAATGTAATAAAGTTGCAAAGGAGCAGCAGGGACAAAAGCTGGATTTCATGTAAAAAGATGTGCCAAGTATTAGCGATTATCTGAAACGCCTCTAGGATCCAAAAAAAATCCACCATACGGCATAACGGCACCTCCACACTATTGCATCTACATATTACTCACATAGAAACATAATATACCTATTATAAGTATAATATGCACTATTTGGGTTAGAAGAAAGGAGAGCAAACTCCCAAAATTGTTTTTGTCATTTTCTTCGTCTTCTCCCTCCATAACCAGCAACATTTCTCTTTCTTTCTCTGCACTACTACCATATAATCTAGCATGCCTTCCAGAAATACACTCATACACTAAAGCATCACAAGTTGGTGTTAGATTATCAATATTGCACAAGGTATGAGTGTGAATAATACATAGTTCGAGGAAAGCAACCGCCTATAAAGCTATCTTTATAACCAAAAAAAGAAAATTGTATGGCTTGTGTGTGTGTGTGCCTATTCTCTGCTCTTGTCTGGATGGACAAGAGCAAAACGACTCGGTGGGAGCTGGAATAAAAAAGACAGCCGCATCAATGGTACTGGAAAAAGTGAAGCGGCAGCAGTACCACAAAGTGGTTTCAACTTTATCAAATATGCCGCGGCAGCAGCAGCAACACACAGACACACATACGTTACATCTCCAGTTTAGTTTCCATTTTATTTCTTTCAGAGACCGTCCGCCGACTGAGCGCATGAATAAAAAGTAGGAAATTCAAAGAAATAGATTGGAAAAAGGAGCAAAAGGCTTGAGGCGACAACATTTTTGTGTACCGCCGTGCCATGGTGCCGTGCTATTCTGTAGTTGTTGCTCTCTGACTGCAAGTGAAAAAAAGTATAATGGTTGACTTGGTGAGAATAATACGAGACGGCGAGACAACGAGATTACTACAAGTACTGACACGATGATCCATCAGTTATAATATGGTAAAAGCCGCCCTAGGTTATCCTCATTTCTTAACGCTGTCCTCTATCAAACTCTCGTTACCACCTTAGGGAATGCGAAACAGTTATAATGCTAAAGGCGGATTGTCAGACAAAAGAGTAAGCGGCTTCTTTTACTTTAGGTTTATATTCATCTATCCGGCCCATTGTGCATTGTTACACGTATGGAAGGTGAACATATATGAGCACCACACAAATATATTATGCGAGACCTTGTTGTGTACAAATATGTGTAACGGACTTGCTTTAATGCAATAATAAGAGGGAATTATGTTATTAGTTTTTCTTTTAATTAACTTATAATTGAATCACACGTAAACACAATTATCACCACACACGTAACATTTATATAATACGCACACATGCACAAGCAGTTCGAGAAGAAAATGCGAAGAAATGAGAAAGACAGTCGTTTTGTGTCAAGAATACATCAAGTGAGGAAATTATTTTCCGTGCAGTTGAAGCGCAAATGTGGAGAAAACATTTGAGTACCAATAGAGAAAACAGAAGAAAAACGGAAGAATATGATAAAAGCGAGAGGATATAGATACTCAGCTTCGCCTTACTCATCGTAATGATTTTTCCCCATACTGACGTGGATGTTGAAAATACAATATTATTATCCATTTTGGGCAAGCTGTCAACTACATTGTCATACGCATTTTCTAATTGAGTTCAAATTCTTGGTTACAAAATCTCGTTGTCTTCTGGCTCTCTCCTTGCCATGGGAATCGAATTTATAATACTCCGACGTAATATTGTTTGACGTAGGTACGTATCCACCACACCATTGTATAATAACATCTGTTTTTTCCAGCTTCTCTTTTCATTTTAGATTATCATTGGATAAGAAAAGAAGCGCACACTTGTCCTCCACAAACGCTAGCTACATAAATCGTTAGATGCATGCAAGATCACACCGTTTATTCCGAGAAATGAAGTTTAGGTTGTGATGATGAAGGCGATGATGAAAAGCTGTTTAATTTATTTGTTTTTTTTCAGAGATTTACGTTATGTGGTATACCTGTGTAGTCGTGAGAGGAAATAATCATTCTCCTGCGAACACCAAAACACATTTAAGAGGAGAGATGGTGGGTGTACTTGGCGAAAAGGGGGGAAAGAATCCTGGAAATATAGAATACATTTCTTCCGACGTTCGCAATCAGAAAGAATCCAGTATGTTGTCAAGATTAAATAACAAGTGTGGTGGTGGTGGTATAGACTGCAGAATGATGATAAGTATATATGCATATATATGTTGTAGTAAATGGGGATATATAAAGGGGATGGACGTCGGTTGGGAGTGGTGGGAGGGAAAAAATCTCGACTACTTACTTAGTTTTTATCATCATCATCAGACAAGCCTAACGAACAAAGTTTTTTTTTTCTTACTTGGAAAAAAGTAGCATTAGCATAGCAGCAGCAAGACCAGTAGCGACAGGAAAAATGGATCTTTCAAGGAAGGAAAGTAAACATTGCTGAAAGAAGAGAATAATAATGACGGCTACTAGAAAAGAAATCAGATGCATAATTATGCTGTACGCTTGAATACATTTACTTCATTATTTAGCCTTTTATTTGAAACCATTTCCTATGTAACGGGCTTCCCACTGAAATAACATTCATCTTTGTAGCAGCAAACGATGAGCAATCTTAAGAAAAATGCATCAAATAATAATAAGGTGATATACGTGTCTCTACATCTTTATCTAGGTATATCTCTGTAGAGTAGATATATATTAATCTCATCGCATCACCGTGTCCATCTCGTCTACTTATTTGAGGGAGATGAGAACAATTTAAACTTTTATTATTATGATATCTTAACCGTACCAGAAAAGCCAGACCAGGGCACACAGCAAAGCACAGATTGTGCTGCATAGAAGTGCTTTTATTCCTTTTTTTCCAGATATAGAATGCTTGGCTGAGGAATACGTTACTTGTACAAAAAGGAGTTCAGGTCGGGGGAGTCAGTGCATTGACTCGGCAAAGAAAAGTATAATAGTTGCTACTAAAATTCTTCCTTATTCTTCTAGATTCTGGACCATAGTTTTGTAGTTTTCTCTCCCTCACTACCCGTCTCACTCTCTATCTCTATGTTTCAGAAGGGAAAACTTATAGCGGAAAAAAATTCACCTCTTCAACTATATTAATATATAGTTTTTCTTATCAACTCATTTAAGTATCCTTAGAACAACCAGCAGCCCTTGTTATTTCTCTATCCTCAATGAAGTAAAAACACAAGTTTATTGTTGTTTGAGCATGTGTGCGAGCGAGTGTAAGTTCTTTCAACAAACAAACAAACAAACAAACAAACATACATACACACATATATAATATGAGATATACATACATTATACTGAAGTATAGGGGATTGAATACAATCCACACTTTGGATAGTTTTTGATAATCTAAGAGGACGAAATGTTCCCAACAAATTGCACAGTGCATATTATATGGGGTCTACACACTTTTGTGTACTAAATTCGGATGATTATATACAAATGCATACAAGATAGCAATATAATGGTGTGTTGCACAACACCAAGCTAAGGACAAGTTTCCCCCCCCCAGCTTTATTGTTCGTATATATTTTCACTTTCTCTCGTTTTGTGTTAATATGGAAATATTTTACACGGCATTACCAGTAATATATATAAAAGTATAATGTAATATGATGATAAGAGACAGAAGGAGTAGTCCATGGCCATAGGCATCTCGGTTTGTCATGTAAAGCACAATACTGGAATGCTACTCAGTGTGATAGCCAAACTGTACAAAAAAAATTATATTTATATAACAAATTGTGAAAATCTCGCTAAGCACACAACTTGGCCAACCATTTTTGAATGTATCGCATCGTCGTCACTGCGAAGAAAGCCACGGATAGTGGTAGTAAACCAGCAAGTATCGCCTGTGGTGTCGTTTTAGTTATCTTCAGGCAAACGCTTTCCACGAAATTCTATTGTTTTAAATGCAAAGATGAAAATAAAAAATCATGTAGAATTATGTACATATACGTAAATGGTTTTTTGCCTTTGCGAGATGAATTAGAATTCTCGTTTGCAGGGTCGCCCTCCCCGTCTACTTTAGTACCCAAGTGTACCTATATATGCATTTATGAATTTCTCCATTTTTTTTACATGTTATTATATTATATGCTTTAGTACAACACTTTGTCGTTAAAAATATAAAATAAAATTTTGCAGTGGCATAGCATATTATGCTTCTAATGTAGCAAAGAATAGCAAAAATATAAATATTTACTTGCTGGGATAAAAAAAACAACCAGACACAAGACGTCGTTGTGGTGCAGACAACAAATATGCAGCTACATACCGAATCAGACACTCAGATCTAGAGTTTCTGTAAAAACCAGCACTCACGTTTTTTTTGCAGGTCCACATCAACCTTTTTTTTTATTACATTCACGTATATTATAATATGTATTTACTTGTTCATGGATCAGAGGGTAAATATGTACTCATTTTTTATGGACACAACTGTAACCATGGTGATGTTTTTACAAGTCAGCAAAAAAAGGATTGTGACTTTGATCATTTACCTAGATTTTTTTAATTATCTGGAAGCAACATTTGTATATTAATATAATTAAATTGTAAATATGTACTTAGTTTTCGTAAAGTAGTTGTACCGGAACAAAATAATAATTATATAATGTAGCATAACCTTAAGTGGTATGGCCGTTTGTCTTACTGTTTTGTCTTACTTGTCAGCCATCATATTAAACATCAGTGAGCCAAATTATAATACTAAAGCAAGGATTGTACATAACATGCGAAAGTAGTAGAACTTTTCGAAAAGTATGTTCCAATGCGTATTTAATTGTAGTAACCATTTCCCCGAATGGAGAACTCCTGAGGAGATATTCAGCGCCAAACTTTGATTCGCATCATAAGCACAATAAAATGTAGCTTAATCAATCCCCGTATATCTTCCCAATGGGCTTTCATTCATTCGGGAAAATGGTTTCCGCCATCAAATTTTACGCATACAAATACGTAGGGGAACATATTTTTATAAAGTTTTCAGAATCAGAACTTCTGTTTGTGCATGTTGTGTACAATCATTGTAAGATCAAGTATTAATATGAATAGTGTTCATTTAAACAGTTTCCCTCAAAGACTCCTCTTTAGCTCACACTTGCATGATAGTAAAAAGTATTTGCATATATGTATGTCTTAACAAAAGATGTTTATACGTAATATTAACGACCTTCCTCTTTGTACCTGTTCATTTGGCACGTATGAACATAATGATGATGATAAAAAGGGGTGCTTACATTTCCATTATTTGTATTATGAGCGCTCAATACTATCCCCATCATGTAGTAAAGTGCTTCTACAAAATCAAAGATATTATGAAAATGCAATAACAAAACCACCATGGCCTCCTTCAATGACGGACCTATTACCATTTGATAGAGGCCCCCTGTGGTTTTTAGCGTATTTTCATAATTCCTTGGATTGTATTTATTCATTCAATAGGTATTCATTGTTTACGCAAATAATTCTCTTTGATGTACACATTTGTAATTTATCAATCATGTTAGCTTACTAACTCCATTTTTTTATACCCATATCGTTGAAACAAAAAAAAGTATCAAAAGAACAGACTGGAGATTCTATAAAACATTACTGGATCAATCCAACAACCAATGTATCCCTTATGCTTTCTCTTTTATCTAATCCGATACATGCTTTACTATTAAACAACTCATTGAACCGCATACACTTTGCACAGAACACATCCTCATTCATTAAACATGTTCCATGTTGTGTTGCACAAATATATATGCGTAGGTGATGATATTGTTATCATGATTCATGAGAATCACGACAAGTGCTGAAACAATTAATGTTACTAGGTGGTAAAATAAGGGATTATATTGTTTTTAAAACAATTTATTACATCTTGCAGGCATTAAGCCATCATCTTTGCAACGTAAAGAAAACAACCGGATGAAACCGGAAATCCGGTAAGGGTAAGGAATCACTCCTGGATAGCTCATTCGTGTCGTTCAAAGCATTCTCAGTCACGACACTTCAACCATAAAAAGCCGAAAATCAACTAAATAAAAAGAAGCCTGTTTGTAGAATGGCATTGCTACATTTTATTTCTGTATATATTTAAGGCAATACGTATGCAATATTTTCTTCGATAAACAGAAAGGTCACTAGAAACGCCCTCTCATGCGAAAGAAATGCTGCATTGAGATTTTTTTTGAAGAAAGATAAATTCGTTTTATATTACACGATTGTCTAACACGAAATGTAACTTACTAGAGGTTTGTAAGTCATTTGTAAAACTTTTAGAAATGCAAATTTTGGTACACGAGAATACAAAAGCATAATTTGGTAATATTACCCAACTTGTTTTCTGTTCCAATTTTTCTCAACGCTTCAGCTGGGAATATGGGATCCTCTAAAACTATTTGCTCAAGTGGATTTTGACACAAAATGCTAGTTCAAGTTCGCAGGAGTATTCTTATCCGCAAACTACCGTTCAATTCCTGTTCTTTGCAAACACGTGCCAATACATGCTTTGCTTGTAACATACATATATACACGTCGGGGAAAAGCAAAAAGAGAAAAGTGGAACAAAAATGATCCTATGATTTCACACAAGTACCATACTTACATGATTATGTATGTAGGATTATGATGTATGTGGGTGCCGTTAGCCAGTATTAGCATCCAAGTTATTGTAATATTATTATTATTGAGAAAAAGATGGTTGCCATGCCACGACCACATGATACTCAAACTTGGTACCCATATCCTCCTCAACTAGGGATATACGATTAAATAAACCAAGACATTTTTTTCTTATCCATTTGTTACGCCAAATGCAAAACAGACAACGGATTTTTTACAAGAGGGCGAACCCATTATTATAGCGGCTTTAACAGTGAAAATGTTGCTACCAACAACAAAGCCCTTCTTATTTTCAGAGTACCTTCCCTACTCAATTTTAACCCTTTACAAATCGCATTTTCTTTTTGTCTACCTTGTTGAGAATTCCTTGTTTTTTTGTATTTTCTTTCACTGAAACAAAAATACTGCGGATATTTTGTCCATATATATATATTTTTCAAATGGGTACATGTCAAATCAAAGACCTATCCAGACTAACCAGTTTTTAACACTTTCCCACAAAGAAAATCGTTCTTTGTGTTTCATACACAAAAATGTGTTTAAAAGTGTAGTACCACAATAAAAATCGAAATGTAGTAAAATAAAAGTAATCGGATTATCTATGTATAGGAGGACAACATATAACATAGCTATAGGTAGAAAAAAAAATTCTCTATATTGTCCTGCCAAGCAATTTGTTGTTAAAAGTTATGCAAAATGCTGCAGTGGTTTCACACACTCGTTATAGTTGTATTGGTTCAACAGACATTATGGTTTTGAAAAGAAGCTACACTAGAGTGCAAGGCATCATTGGTCAGCAGTGTCAGTGCCAACCCTTCCTATGTTACACGTAATTCTCCAACTGTGCTGTCGTTAACAACGACTCCTCTTTTCGCTTTTACTTTTCCTTTTGTCCCCTATTTTTTACTCGGCTATCTTACTGGTACGACCTTTCTCTCCGGTTTGTTTTTGTCCCAAATACCATCAGTATCATCGTCATCGTCATGATTATGTATACTTGGTCGGAAACACATATCAAATAATGGTGTGGCTTAAAAGGTCTAAGGAATCGAAATGGGACACAGTGAAACCTATAATTTATAATACTAGGCAAAGCGCCCAATAGAACACCCGTTATGGAGGAATATTTGTATAAACATATTCGTTAAAGAAACAGGACAAGGAATGAAAAAACCACTCACCACCACTTCCATAATGTCAAGACTTACTTAGATGGGAGAGACAACACGGGCCTACCATCATTTGACTACTGGTCATATTTGTTAAGTAGACAGAGGAATAAGCGGCACTGGTTACAGAAGAAAAAAAACTTAGACAGTAGCGAGTCACTGATGATATGATGCTCTTCGTGGTCTGCTGCTCCAAACATACATACAAAAACACTAAGTGTATCTCAGTTTGATGGAGGTACCCCTTATTTTATTCTCTTTTTGTGATTCAAGTAGAAGTGGCGGTGGTGGGGGGTGGGCAAATCTCAAAGAGAGCAGTAGCCATGGCGAGAGAGACAGTGAGAGAGAGAGAGAAAGTCAGTGAGCAATGCTTACAGGAAAAAAAGATTTTGCCTTTTTGCTACCCTAACAATAACACAAGCACTATCCAAAGCAGCAGTCACACGATTTTTTTTTCTCTAGCAGAAATGAAGCAAAGCAGCAGAAATAGCGGTCGTGTGAGCAAGTTTTGCTTGGATATTTTGTTTTAATACAACAAAATACAAAACGTATGACATAAAAGTGAGTAAAGTATATGTGTATGTGTGTGTATCCCCTTTTTCGGACGACTTCTTTCTTTCGCATACACTACACAGGGCAAACTGCCAAAGAAAAAAATAGTCAGAATCCCGATATAATAAACCATAGATGCTAAAAATGTCTTTTCTTCCATCCAACTTACTTGGATCCCATTATTCCAGTCCAAGCAGTATCTATCTTCTCTTTTTTTGGGAACACCATAAGAATGCCTGGTGCTGATGGCCAGCTAGTGGCGATGGTCATGACATGATGATGATGATGCTTTTCTGTCTCTCTTTTTATGCTTCTTTTTCTTTTGCTTTGGTTGCAATAATAACGGAATAAAAAGGAGAAAAGAGGATGCAACAGCAAAGTAACAACATGCTATAATATGGCTCTTGTTGCTAAAACCCACCATTCCAATCTGTTGTGAGGAGCAAAAGAAAAGCACATTGAAGTAACATGGTAATATAGCAGTAGTTAAAACTGGCTGATGAGTTGAGGTATCTTCACATTAAGAAGGACTACTTTGTATGCTGCTATCTATACGTATATTATAGTGGTTTAGGTATGTAATGTTTTCTCGTATCACCTTCTTTGAATTAATAGTGCAGCCATTATCGAAAGCTTTAACCAGCGTCCCCCAACAAATATATAAAATAAAATTACAAGAGCCAACGCCAAAGGAATGCTCTTCTCAATCACATAATACATCTTTACGCTTACCGTCTACTCTTTTAGAGAGAAAAACTATTACTAAAATTGACTTTGGCTTTCCCTTCCTCTTTTCCCGTTTTGCTTCTCATTTTTCCCAGAACTACAAACACACACACACATATACAGCCAGCCATAGGTACTATTTACCCCATAATAATGGTAAGTAGTGTTAGCAGCGATATTTGCTAACTTGTGTGTCTGTGTCCTGCTTACTGCCTACAGTCTCCTTTTTTATCTTTTCAGCCGATCTCCCTTTTTTGTGTTTTTTATTCTGTTACAGCGTGTACGTGCTGCCGCTGCTTCGTACTTTGGTATTTTTTATGCCTACAGTTTTGGTTGGAGGAAAGGACATATCCAGAATGAGGAACGCCATAATGGTAAAATAAAAGACGGTTTTCATATGCAAGTAGCAGCAGTCAGAAAGGAAGGAAAAGCCAAGCCAGCAGCTCAAGTGGTCTACCATATGAGCCCTTTTCTCTCTCCCTTTTTCTGGCTGACTGTTGAACGATCATTGGAGATTCCCATGTTTTCCCTTGTTCACTCAAATGAGAAGACAACAGGCAGGAGAGAGGAGATACCTAGATGCAAAATTTCGATTCTGATGTGAGTCTCTGCTTCTGATATTAGTACTGGTTGTGCTGTTGTTGCTGGAGACTTTTCTCCGGATTTTCTTAACTTCTTTCACTGCTTATGCCATACACTTACTTTTCACCCATTTTTCTCTCGTTCTACTGTGTGCTCTGTGTCTACAAGACAGGTCAGAGGAGATAGAGGAAGAGGATGCATGTTGTTTCTGCTACTGTGACTGTGTCTTTACTCCTACAACTCCCACAGCGTGTATTTTTGTTGTGTACAAGAGAGCTAACCAGAGTCTGGTTACCAGACCAATGAAATGCAACGGTACTACACATACACACACAGACACGAGTAGTAGCCTAGTCGCCGTTACAAGTAACAAAAGTGCAGAAATGTAACGGCATTACATAATATGGACAGATACCCTTATATATTGTTTGTGTATTAATATGTAAGCATGTTATATTGTTATCCTGCACAGTAAACTTTTTTTTACTTCTCATCACATGCTTTTCTATTTTCATATATGTATGTATATAGTTATCCCTCGTTTCCTTATTCTTCCACATGATCCGTTGAAGTTTCGAGTACTTTCTGGTTGATAAAACCTTTATACCGTGTGATGATGCTGGTAAGTTACTATTACAAATAGTGGTACTACATACATACACAACAACAACATCAACAACAACAATGTTTGCGTACCACAATCTTTGTTATAGCATGTTATTCATGTAAGCGACTCCCGTTTATGTTCAAAATTGTTATACGTATAGCACATAATAATATGCTTATGACCTGGTAATATTTTTTTGCTTCTTTTATACTCCTTCTTCCATAAGCTCACAGAGCGTCTCTCTTTCTTTTGGTACATCTACTAAAACGCGACTTGAGAGATAAAAATTGTACTTTGCAAAATAGGTCTGAATGTTTGTCAGCAGCAGTAGTCAGGTTCACTGTTTTGGGATGAATTTTGCCCTCTGCCTGCCTCCTTTCTTGAAATTTCGTGAATACTTATATTGTATTTATTCAACCCGGGTAGAAAGATTTTTTTGTTGTTACCCTTGTTCTTCCAACCAAACTTACTACACATTATATTATTCTTGAAAGACATGCATGCATTCTAGCCATGCTTCCAAGATTGTGTACTTATGTGTGCTTTATGTTGATATCATACACATCGTTGCGTCTACTGCAACAACGTGCCTGCTTTCCGGTTTCTCTTCTTCTTTGCTTCACTTTATACCCACTATCAACCAATTGCGCTAGTCTGGTGCTGCAGCTCATCCTTCGTTTCTGCTTTGCTTGATTCTCTTTTTTTTCTTGAAGCAGAAACCGATTCTTTTTGCTCGTTCCCTGTTACACTTGCTCGCATTTCATACTTCCATGTGTATGTGTGCGTGTGTGTTGCAAATGTGGGAGTCATGATGTCAGTGTGAAATGTCGACTGTCAGCATGAAGAACAGTTATATATACTAGCACATGTTTTTAAAAATGCAGTGTAATCGTAATCTACATTGGAAAAACTTGCAATTTACATCACGTAATACCTATACCAATGTACTTATCGTATACATAATAGTGGAGAACTTGCTCGGGAAATTTTCTCAATTTTTCAGTCTTTATTGCTACTTTACAATTGACTTGATGAAAAAAGTAGTGCCAGAAATCTGTAAGCATGGATGATCCATAATAATAATCATCTTGGCCAATACTGCTATATAATATTATGCTGTTTTGTGAATATTTTGAACGGGAACATGTAAAACTGAATATATTTTTTAAAATGTCCATATTTTCAACACAGTAATTGTCATTGTTATCATTGAACTACTACACTATATGACATGAATATAGTAATATTATTACGTCTTTTTTCCAGCAGAAATTCACAAGGCAATTCGCCTTGTTTTAACTGAAAGCTCCCTGGTTTTTTGTAAACTTATTTATGAAAGGCAAGAGGAGGGAGAGAAGGATGGAAGATGCGAAAAGAAAAGACGAAAATAACAAGCAAAACCGAAAGGAGCGGGAAACATCTACATTAGCAACTTTTTTGCCTGTAGCAAAAGTAGCAATCACAATACAGATTTCCAGTGATGTACATAATATGTATAGGTATTAGGTATAGGTATATACATATATTATGGTGCAAAGTCTGCAAACATAGTTTACTTGTTCTGTTCACCAGTTTTTTTTTCAACAAGGTTTCACGACAGGAAAGGGAAAAACATCAAAAAAAGTTCATTGTATATTTGCTCAAGGTATATAACTAGAGGTGTGTATGAATATACGAAATAAATATTCTGTACCAAGTACCATCCCAGTTTTTTTGGTTGTCTCAAAGGTATCATTGTTGAATGAACAGCCACGTGGTCTGATTATATACCTAGTTTCCATGATGAGAGTGGAGAATTATTATTTTTTATTGCCATGGCCTTGTAAATGTTTTGATGTACATATCCCTATACAAAGAGTTTGTGAAATTTCCTTTTCACAAAAATGTTGCAATATAAGATAAAGGACCATACATACATGCATAATAGAGACGTTTGCATCTTAAGAAAACTATATGTCCGTACATAAACAAACAGACGTACTTGATGGACGTATAGGTATATATATAAATTTACAAGGTGTATAACTATTTTGTTTCAAGATTTTCTGGTGGTGGTGGTGGTGCGGTGCGGTGATGGCAGTATCAATGTTAAAAATTGTGTTTTATGTACACGTAAGCTTGTATGTGTACCCCTTTCTCTGGTTCCCACAAGTAACATCCGTACGTTCGCACTAAGTCAGTCATTCATCATTCTAAATTGAACTACCACTCTAGCCGTTTAGTGTTCCAAATCACAAAGTGTTTTCTCACTTCTTCGTTTTCATTTCATTCCTATCCTCTTCTCCCCTTTCTGTCTGTCATCCTTTTCTTTCTTTCTCGTTTTACCCTTTTAGTTGACGAACCACCATCATCACCACCGCCGCCGCTGCCGCTACTACTCACTTCTGATGATAGAAGTGGAATGAAAGCAAGCACAAAAACACATGACAAAGATGGAGTCAAGGAAGGTGACAAGAATGAAAACAGAAGTTAAGTGGAAGACGGGAGTTCACCGTGAAAGAAGCTGGATGGATGCTTGCTTTCTTTCTTCTTGTGCGGCGGGAATCAGAATGACACAATTCCAACAGATCAAGGACCTCTCCAAAAGCAAGGGAAAATCGCGTGAGTAGACAGCGAAGAAAGATTACGACGGAACGTATATGGATGAATGAAGTACAAGCTTGCTTTCTTTTTATTTTATTTTTTTGTAGTGGATCTGACGATGGTGAAAAGAAAAGCGCATTTTATCTATCACCACGCTGAGATTTCAACAAGCAGGCAACACTCAAAGGGAAATATAGTTGAGCTACTTCTCTAGCAATCTTCTCCAAAAATGCCTACTTAAATAAATAAAAAAAGCACCGCAAATATACGAAAAGGATGCAAGAATCAGTCATTGGGATATGACTCGATGAATACAAGCTCATTTATCCATATTAGATCAAATAAAGGTGCGGGAACGGAGCAAATTTAAAATGAAAGCTGGTGGAGTACTCAGAGTTAAATTAACTTCCCCCTATTCTCATTTGCCTACTCAGGTGTCGTACCGTACAAAAGAAACTTAAATTAAAAATGCCTTTATAAAAGTTGTATGAAAGTTAGAATGATAAAAGTGATCTTGGCTGAATTTAATAAATTAACTCTGTCAGTTACCAACAACAGTAAATTATTAATTGTAGCATTATATCATTTGCATACTTGTAATTATGTGAGCAATTATTCCATGTTTACTTTTATTGTATTTAATATGTTCCTAATTTGTTTGAATATATGTTTTCTATAATGGATCTGTGTTCTAAAAGTTTCCGAGTTTCTGCTTTTGAACAAGCTTGAAATGCGTGTTCGAGAGACAATGTCATTTAACTAAGAAAAAGAAAAACTCGCTTTTTTCCACCAGATTTCATTAGCATATTTAATCATTGTCGGTAACACGCACACAAAAAAGAAACGACAATATAATAAGTTATGAAGTTAAGAAGAGCGATATAACATAATTAACACAACCAATTTCGTTGCTCAACGGGAGTATAGAGACATTTAAAAAAAATATTTGCAGGAACATTGCCTTGCTTAATACTGTGTGCTACTACTTATTGCGATATCACATGCCGCCCGTAATTCGCAACCGCAGTTTCTGGCAAACGACGCGATAGATAAGGATAAAATTTGGTATGCATGTACCTGAAGGTCACAGGAAAACATCTAACCACTTTTACTCCAATGGGACCAATTGTAGGGTTTTCTCCATTTCGTGTTGTACGTGATGGCTAATTTCAAAGCCCTTGCTCCCCAGCTTAAAACCGCATTATTATTTTGTGCTGCACGCTTCGTAACCGACAAGCTAATTTTTACTTTCGTTCGTATTTTTTTTAATTTTCGAAGAAAAAAGCTATAATTTGATTCCTTCGTCTATTCATATATCTTGTCATCGCATCAGCTTGGCAATGCTAGCGCTACTTTTTCATTCCGCTTAAATGCGGTTAATTTTAATCTATCTGCACTATATATTACACATTTATATTACACATTTATTAAGTGATACACGCAGAATACCGAAGATGTGCAAGTTTAGAACATTTTGATCCTGACAAACAACAAAATCAGGATTCAGGATTTAATCTCAATAAATCTTTCGAATCACGAATCAAACATGTTTGCATTAAATTTTTTACCATCTATCCAAGTTTTCGACTTTATATCATTGTCCCGGCAAAGGTTGAGGTGTTAATTATATATTAAATCATCTTTTTAAGCTTTTATCGCTTGTTTCAATGTGCATGCATGCAAAACTTTTTATATCCCAAATTGAAGGGTTTGCCAGAAATTCAGCTGTAATTCACTACACCAACTTAGAACCTCATCTTGTACATTTTCAAATCGGTGGTTGTTGATTTCAAAACTTACATACGGTTGAATACAACACACACAGACAAGCAATAGCAATGCAGAACAGTGTACATTGTACACTGTACAATCTCTCTACGCCACTTTACATTCTATATACCCTTTTGAGTGGCACTTTTTTCAGATTTTGTTCACGTTTTGCACGTATGAATCGAAATTTGTGCCCTAATTATTATTCATGAAAGACATGTTCAATTAAGTAAAAAGAAGTAGTTTATAAGTTACTAAGTTACTTCCTCCACTACAGTCAACAGAGTTGTTTTCTGTGAGAGGATGAAAATATCTAATTTTGTACAGTAAACACACACATGCACGTGGAATATAAGTTTTACCTGTGTACACTTACAGTGATTTTTCTTCTCTGAATTATGCTTAATGATTTAAAACTTGGAAAAAAGCATTTTTCAACCTACATAATATATTTAGATTAACTTTTTGGCAACTGCACACACACACACACACAACATAAGAAACAAAGATAACAACTCGTCAAAAGTAAACAAAATTTGTATTGTGCAAACATAAGAGTAATCAGCAACAAAAGAAGGAACGTACCTTTTCATGCATTCCTGCTTTTATTATTTAAGTTTTTTTTTCTGTCGGTGCGTCCGGGTGGCTGTAGATCACATTAGAAAAAGTTGCAGTAAAGAAAATATTATGATGAATATGAACACAGTCGTAAAAAAATATATTTTTTTGCGGTATTACTATATAAGCATTAGTTTGTTCTGTAACTGCTGAATTGCTGAAAGTAGTGTAGCTTCATGTTGACATTGAGTAAATTAATTAGTCAATGCAAACTCTTCATTTTGGCAAGAAGTCCCTGAGGATGATGATAAATGATGAATTCTGTTGTTCGCATCATCTCATCACCACCATTTGAAGAAAATATAGGCTCATGCATCAATGAATATACAAATACATGCCATGTGTACGACCGTGTATGTATGTAGAAAAACTAATGAATTTGTTCGTTACATACGTGCGCATACCATGCCATGGGATAATTACAAAACTAGGAAAAAATGTAAGTCATCATAATATAACGGCTTGTTCAAATACACGCCTAGACATGGAAACATTTCAAAGTAACCGAATTTGGTCTGCATAATAATTGGACATAGAACGCTTTGCTTATTGGATAGACTGTACTGTGTGGGTATGGAAAATACATATTTGTATTTTATTCTGAATACCTGCAAACTGCATATTAATTTGCAGTAAAAGCACATTGGATTACCAACGAAATAGATATTTCATGAGCCAAACTATTTTTGACACAACATGCCTGTTTTTGTCTGATAGTTGAGGTTGTCTCAGTGTCACACACGTTAGCCAAATTAATCAAATAAAATCGACGAGACCAGTGAAAATCTTATACAGGTACGTATGTATTTATTTTGTCTTTTGGAATAGTTCCCCTGTGGGGTAAAAGTTTTCAAGTAAACATTTACGAAAATTGACGTCTCTATGGAAAGTAGAAATGTGTGACAAGCTTGTCTTGACATTGCAAAAACTTCCTTTCACTTTCAAAACTCAAAACGTCTCCAATGAGTTTTTCGAGGGATTTTTAAAGTTTGGTATTTAGTAAATACTATTTACGTACATTTTTGCTTGCTTCATGCATTTCCAACGGCGTTACCAGTCAACAAGAGACAAATGAGCATGAACAAAGGTGAGGAAAATTAGGGCTGACTGAATTCTTTAAATAAAAAAACTTGCCCAATGGAAAGTTTTCCCTCATTGGCAATTTTCTGGCATTGTGGTTCTGCAAAACTCGTTCTTCTCATTTAATGATGGATTTTCCACATTGCAAAGCGTAATGAAATCTTAAACTAACATAAGAAGTATATTATGGAGTTTCCGAACATCGACTTAACTCAGCCATTAAGTAGTAAATGTAAGCATTAGACATATAACGTGATTGTGAAAATATACTGAGAAATAATTTCTGGAAATGAAGTACCTATAAAACAGGATAAAGTGTCAGAGATGGACACTGAATCCGTATTTTGGATTGCAATACACCGTTTTTAAGCGGTTTCGAGTCTGAGGTTTTTACAGGCATCGTAAGAGAAGAGTAGATTAAAATGGTGGCTAAAAAAACAGCGCCATATCCATGACTGGAGAGCAAAGAGCATAGCATGGGGTTGGACCAAATCTATCGGAAATAGTCTTACACTCCCATACGTAGGGTACTGCAATAGTGTCA
>JAITYZ010002468.1:0-10746 GCA_027744595.1 Paronellides praefectus
TTAAATTTTATCGTCCGTCTAGTATTAAAAGTTGAAGTCAGTTAGTTAAAACTATTATATTTATATACTAGTTCTTGTTGAGGGTTATTTTTATTTTTAAATATTATTTATTTTTAGGTGAAAGTTATTGCTGTTTGTACTGAATACTGATTTAACAGCATGTTCTGGTTAGCTCGAATGATTTTGTAAAAACTAATTAACATCGAATGTGTTTATACTTTAATACGAAGCAAAGTTACAAATATTCATGCAGGTAAAGTAGGCAGTGTCAGGGTAAACATTTTAAAATAAAAGATCGTTATTACTAACGCTAACTATTGTAATTCATAATATCTTTAATAATAATTATAAAATATACATTTGTGTACGATGTATTTATAATATCAGGACTCTATACAGCTACGAAAGAAGCTACAAAAACTAAACAAAAAATAAAAGATTCTATATACTTTTCGGGTGTTAATTACCTGTCCAGTGCCATTAGAGAAAGATGAATTCCTCTTTTTACGTATGTATTTTTTAAGACATCTTTTCATCAAAAAATCATAAAAAGTCCTGTCAAATTCATTTATATAGTGACATTTTTAATACCAATTGAAGGTAAACTTTGTCTCCTTTCATGGGTAAGGACAAGTTCTAGGATGGCTTTCCAAATTTGATTATCTGAGTTATGGATTGATTTTTATGCAACGAAAAAAAGAAGGTTTCTGCATGCCTTTTTGACAGACAGTTCCGTCATGCAGCATGACTCATGCTTTTCATAGCCGTTGTGCTGATATAATGAAATGAAGATTATACCTTTAATGTTGGATGGATCAAAATCAAAACCACAAATAATTCAACATTTACCTGTAACCATATTTTGCTAATGACTTGTAAATGTACGTATCTAATATTCTGTGAATCAATGCATACCCTATTGTCACAAATTCAAAATGCTATATTCAAACAAGGCCTATTTCACCTCAAGGTTTGTACTTTGACAAATATTTGACCAGATTTTTTTTTATTGGTAGAGATAATCAAAATGTCAATAAATATCAATTAATCCAATAGACACAAAAAGTAACAGATTTTTCTAACTTTTCATACCCTACCACTTTTTATGTTTACTCACATGGCAAAAAAAAAGGAATTAATTATGAAGTTTGTTCGTGCTCGCGATACTAAAATTGTGGAGTTTGCTTTTCATATAGGTGGCGTGAAGAAGAGAACTTTACGATTTCACTTTTGCGATAATCTTAAGATTAAATGAAAAACAAATAAACATAACAATATATTACTTAATAGCTTCATTCATTCGTAACTGTAGATCTTCATCAAGCTTGTCTTTCCTCTCTCGTTTGTAAGAAATGAGATTTTGAAAAGCAATTTGCACAAGGAATTACACGACGAGCTAATAAAGTTAAAGCAAAACGGATATTCATATATAGCCAATCACGTAAGTAAACTTCATATACCTATATACCTACCTACCTGCCTATAGCCTAGGTTGTACCTTACAAAACAAAACAATCCTTTCTTGATCTCAACTCAAATCTCACCTTTTTACTCCATAAAGAAGAGAACAGCAAAAATGTGTAATCTTTCCTGTTTATCTCGCTGAATTTTTTTTATTCCCTATATACTCCTACCATTCATTTTTTACCTGTCAGGATGACATCCCTATAATAATTTACGGTGGCATCTTTATTTATTGTAACTGTAACGTAACGAGCGAACAAGAACAATGTAACTTTAAGCATGCTGCATGCATTTGTTTTTTTATCAATGAAATATGCGTTTTTGCCATATAGTACGAGGTTTTTTTATAAGCATACTAACTTACATTAATAATGATTTTGCGCTCTGCGCGTTCTTTATAGCGTTTGTATACAATATATTATTATTATTACATTTTACCAGTGCACACCCTTAGTTTTTCAAAACGCATTCAAAACCTGAGTACTTATATCCACTCACATCACCATACAACATACAATGTAATGTAATATGTAAAAGTAAACCCAAGAAAATCACAATCATTAGTAACATTACCTACGTTGTTCCCTGAGGATATACTCATGGCAAACCGCAATAATAAATGCAACAAGTCAACCACTACACAGGCATCTATTTTAATTTGAAATCCTTTTTGTGTTACTGCACTACTACCTATTTATGTACCATGCGGCATTTTCCCTTTTATCATGATCAACGTCATCGCATGTTATTTCATTCCTTATCTCTCGAAATGTAGTCTTCAAATCCACAAAGTACTCCTCTTTTAAGAATCTTTTTTTAATAAAATAAAAAATAAAACCAAGATCAAGCCATAAGTAAGTCATGCAATAATGTGAAATGTCGACTCACGATTAGTTTGAAGGGATGAAACACTACAGGGGTGCGTGCGCTCTTAATATATATATTTTTTTCATGCGCACAGTATAATAATAATTATAGCATTTAGCATTATAAGAAAATATTATATAGGTCTCATACAAAATGGTCTCATTTCGTTTAGGTCGACTAACTGCAAAGTGAGTCGACTGTTTTTATTGTTTTGATGTTTTTCTACAGATTTTAATTTTTAGTGCATCATGAGTCGTTGGAAAGTGAACAGATCCACCACCACCCCTATAAGTGCAGATACTGGGACCCTATCACCTCCTTCAAAACAGAAAAGTGGAGTTGAAGAGGAAAAGGATTTTCATACTGCGGAACAGGAGGACGACGATATTCATAGTGCATCTTTTAATACCTACCTGCTATTTCCTAAGGAATCTCCCTCAAAAGAATCTTTATTTCCTACTTCTCGCAAAAAATTTCTCGTGATGACTTGCAAACGTACATTGTTTGCGTGTCGTGGTCTCCTTCTCTTCTGCTTTGTTGTTTTTCTGATAATTACTCTCGTTTCAAGCCTTAAAAGTGATAGTGGAACTGAAAATGATACTTCCACAGCAGCAGCAAGTAACTCCCCCTTAATATCAAGTGCTAATAATAATAACAACAGTAAATTCCACCGTCTTGAGGCCATTTTGTTACCACCTTTGATTAGTGGAAATGGGAATTTATCAGAGTTGACAGTTAGTTATAATTCCAATTGTGGGTACAGAACAGCAGACTACGCCGTAGTCGCCAATGCTTTGAGAAAAGGTCTAGAATTTTATGAGGCAAATGTTGAGAATATCACAGTTTTAGATGCTGCTTTAGGGACCAAGATTGCATCTGGTACAAAATTAAATATATATATCAAGGATAAAATGTGTCTAATTTAATGGCAAAGTAAATCTATATTTGTGATGATATGTCTAAATATGCTTCATACATGCCATTATAGAACAACTGGTACATATACACCATCAGAAGAATCTGCCGTTGATTTTAAAAACGTTTGCACAAGATCTTGAGAAAAAGGCACTTCAATTAACGGAACAAATCACAAACACTGTTATACGAGCATCCAACGGAAGCGAGAGTTTAAAAAGTATGAAGTTGATCGAAGTTATTATTATTGATGAAATTTATCAAGCGTAAAACCACTTTTGTTTTTTACTAAATTACATTTTTTAAACTTGCGAGTACTTTATAGTTACTTTACCGTGGATTGAAACAGAAGGGTTATGGAATCTTCCATTCAGTGGACAATGGTATCCTGTGGGACAACTAAAGTCTTACAATCCCCCAGACGAGGGGTCCTTCGAGGATCTATGGCATATATCTTCGACAAAAGAAGTAATTGACGAATCAGAGTCGGATGCGTGCATCTACCAAGTTTTTCACTGCGACGTGTCAAATATAACAGAGAAATGTAGGAAAGTTTTTCTGGATGTGGAACGTTCCATGTATTCTTTAACCCATCAAGTCATCTACATGCTACTTGCAAAAAAGGTTGATTGGTAGAATAAATGCTATGAAAAATCATCCTGGAAGCAGGTTCCATCGTTAGCAAACAAGGGTGACTTATTTTTAGAAAAACTTTGTGGAAAAGTGTGGCAAGAAGCAAATTCTATCGCGGAAGCAAGTTATCCACCAAAATTTCGGGATTTATTTACGGAACAAGGTATTAAAAAATGTTAAAAAGATTATTTATTTAAGTTATCTACATTTCTTTACTGCAGTACAAAAAATTTTAACTTTCGCATATTTTTTATTTTCAAATTAGTTGGAATGTGTGCGTTGGCTGGCTACTCTGATTTCCTGCGCCGCGATTGGCTACGTCGTATAATATCATGGCAATTTTTAACTGCGTCTGGATCTGGATGCTTTGGATCCGGGGAACGAAGACGGCGACTACCAACCATTGGAATGCTGTTAAGGGAGTACCAGAATAAGCAGAATCGCCATCATTTGAAGCATCATTCACTTGTGGCTTCTTCTAATTACCAAAAATATGGAAATGGAAAGCGTCATAAAAGATCGGATGTAGTTTTGGACAGTGGAAATGACTGGGAGAAATGCTCTGTTCATTTTACATCAGTTGGAATAACAGCACTGTCGTTGCATTTACGTTACTTTTATGACACTTGTTTGGACGCTTACTAAAAAAATCTTTGCTAGTCTATCCTTTCATTTAGACTCTCCACAAGTACATTTAAACTGCAATATTTTGCATTTTTTGCATGGAATAAGATCTCTTTGTTTTGCCTTTCTGTTGTCAGTTCAATCCTTTAATGTATACAATTCACGTATACCAATCAAATATTATGCCGTGCAGATATACATACATAATATTATGCTTGTGAAAATTAAAAGTAACATAATTTAATAAAATCTACAAATTGAATAATATACCATCCCATATGAGCAAAAGTATTTTACTGGCACAAAATCACGTACATATTTGCTCCTGTCTATTTTTAGACAAACAATTTCATGCATCATAACGTATAGCGTTCGGGAAACGAAGACAAATTCGGAGCGATTCGATAGCATAAAATGCTATGATGCGTTTTAAAAAATATCAAAATTTATTGTAAATAGACACAGCTTGCAAATATGTTCAGCAGGTTTTTATTCAACTTATTGAAAAGTTGAATGTAAACCAACTAACCTCTGACTTAAAATAAAAGTGATCTTTATTTTTTTTTTGAAAAAAATGAACAAAATTGGGAAAAAGCGACCTTTAAAAGAGTGTTTAGGAGACAATTCTAATGAACTCCGACACAAACGACGTCGATTTGATAACGTGGTGTTATTAAGAGAGGGTGGAGGAGATCAGCAGAATAATAGTGCGCAACACGACAGGCGATATTATGGAGATGACGAAGCACGGCAACTACCTCCAAGAAGAATACTCAGAGCAGGTTGGAGAATTCATTTTTGAGCTTCTTTATGTAATTTGCAATCATTTAACTGATTGAGTTGTTTATTAATTGCAGGTGGGAAGCGGAAAAAACCAATAGGATTGGATGAGTCATCTGCGCAGCAAACAAGTACAAGCACAAGTAAACTTGTTGAAAAGGAAGCTAATGAGAATGACATTATCAATGAGCTCACAAAAGAATTTAAAAAGGCCCGTCTTCGACCAGTCTTTTTCACAATTTCATCTTTCATTGAGCAGACCGTGGACAGAAGTTGGATTTACCATGGCTGACGAACCTGGAACTGAGGTGACTATACACCTTAGTCTTGGCGTACCAAGAAAGGAAGAATCTGATTTCTCAGAAACAGCTAATATCATGGTATTGCCGGATATACAAGTAGATCCGGAATCAGTAAATGCCGAAAATGAACCCATTACGGATAATATCATGATTGATAGATACATTGAAAATAACAATAATTTAAAATTGCACGATGATAGTCAGGAGAGGATGACGAACTCGATGGAGATCAAATTCTCGTCCGCTTCTGTAAACTCAGATCTTGTGGAAAATCAAGAGGAATTTATTAAATATTAATTTTAGTTGATTACTTTCAACTGCTTAAATAATAATAATTATCAATAATACTCATAATTTATAATGATAGTACTGTGCTTTAAATTGTGATTTGTGTGTAAATAAGGGTGTATAATTATCGACAGATTTGAAATCTGAGATTACAATTTTGTGCAAACTGTTAGCTCAAAAATATATATGCATACCTATGATATGTACCTATCTAGGTATCTACCAAGTATTTTTCGTCTGTAACAATAAAAGTAAAATGATAAAAAATACCTAAAAACCTACTACTCTCCTGTTTTTGACAACTGGCAACAGTGACTGCAGCTGGACGCTAAAACGTCAAAGTCAAAAGAGTTAACTACTTGCATGCATGCATAAAACAGATTGTTTAGACCTGTGACCGGTTTGATCGACATAATAAAAGGAAAACAAATAAAATGAATATTTTAATCTGTCAGCATACACAGTTCTGTCATTAAATTCTACTTTTAGAAGGCTGGATTTATGATGAGCACAAAATATATACGTCATATGCTCTATGTAAATAAGTTATATATGGCATGAGTGACAATTTCAATATGAGAAAAATTCTAACACTACTCAAGGTCAACAAGGTAATTTACATATATAAAATGTTTGGAATTAAATCAATATACTTGTTGTTGAGCATATCACTGTGCCAGGCCAGGTTTGAGATGCATGCATTATTACAATGCAATTACCATTTTCTTTGCAAAGAGGAATGAGTTTTTTATATTGATTTCAGTATTTTAAAGGCTTTTAAATAGTTTATTAGCTTAAAAGTTATTGGTGAGAATTAAAATATCCGATAAGATAAAGTAAACGATAGAATAAATTGTAAAGACTTTGAAATGATATTATTTTTATCAAGCTGGTATTACGAAACAACACAAAATGGGTAGGTAAAGTGGTTCGCTATAACTTTTCATTTCGGTGAAATATTGTTGGTCAGGTGGCTTTCCAGTCTATAGCCCATACAAAATACAATTGCATCAACTTCAGTTTAATTTTATGTCTGTATGAGATTGTGGTAAAAGAACGTGAACCCGGGGAACAAATAATAATAAAATATTTATACGCCATGATTTTGACTTTTAGTCGAATTTTATGATTACATGGACACGTGGAAAAAATGTGGAGTCTTCATTGCAAGTCTATAAATTACACATAAATATCGATGGCGAACGAGCCCAATGAACAAGTAAAAGACAAGCTATAGATTTACAGGAGGTGGTTGACTTTGTAGCACATTGATTTTACTTTGATATGTGTATCTCAGATCTGAGGATATGATGATCAGGTACCATATATACCTGTGTATTATGCAACATATTTTTTTAAAACCTCAAATGCGATCTTTATTATTCTCGATTTTGATATCAAGTTTCTAAATGCAAAATTCAAACCTTGTTATTGTAGACCCCTCACTAGGTAAAAATATAAAAATTTCGCAAAACTTTATTCGTTGTTGCATGCAGTTTAGATCAAATACATTGAACCCTCCTCTGAACGGTCCGAACTGCTATTTCGAATTGACACTGCTTCATCCTCACTTTAATTTATGTACGAAATGGAAAATGTACGGGTTTTCAGGCACTGGTTGCAAATCGGACCACGATCGCTAGTTTTGGATTCAAATTTATTAATAGATGCAACACACATTCAACATTTACCGACCAGCATAACATCCTGTTTTTGACATTTCTGTATAGGCAATAAAACATCAACTTCACACAGCAAAGCATGTTATTGTCGAAATGAGAAACAACGCAGCCTTATATGCAGTCAGCAAAATTTGCGAAACAAGAAACAATTTCCATAAAAGGTATTTTTGAGAAAAAGTCGGCTATATTAACAACAGTTGACAGTATCATATCATCAACACAATGACATTTTCTCTTCAATCGTCTGCTAACGGATAAAACAGGAACTTTCTTAGTTTGGGATTTCATTCCAAAACCGAGACTAAAATTGTACTTTAAGCCAAGCTTTATTAACGAAAATATGACACACATGAATGGAACTAGAAATATTTTAAATAAAATTTGAACATTAATTATTTGTTAACGGTCGATTTCAAACTCAATAAATAATAATTAAATTAAATTGGCTTACGAGACTGGTTACTTTGAAATGGTACATGAAATATAAACGATTTTTTCTAACAAGGACACAACAAAATACACGAACGCAGGCAGTAATAATGTCAGCCAAATAACGTTACACTATCTGCTACTATCAGTGCCATCACCATCGACCGTATAGGCTTTTAAAATTTTCCTATTAATGTATTGATCCCAAATTTTCATCTAGTTTTTGCTATTCTTACATATCTTGAACTTTTCTTCAGGTAGACAAGGATTTAAACGTGAGTTGACTTAAACAAGCAATATCATAATCACTTTAATCAAAGCACGTTTTTGATCATTGATATTTTTAATCGTACGTAGTACGTATGTATGTAGTTGTGCTTTACTTTTGTGAACAAAGTACTTATTATACAGATACCCAATACAGCTATTTACACTTATTCAAAATATATGATGAACAAAGAAGAAAAATGTTTCATGTTTTGAATTTGTCAAAAGTTGTAAGTTTCTTTCAAATTACTCGCAGATATCGAATAAGTTAGTAGTAGCTAAATATATGCATACGCTGGAGATTATTTAAGAATATAATATCCTCTCACTACTATTGCAGAACAAGGTCGTTTACTTAAATTCCTAATTAAAATAGGTATACCTCCTCCTTGAATTCCGTTAAGAATCATTCGTTTGTGGCTGTTGTGTGCTTAAACAAAGCAGGTGAAATGTGGACTAAACGTTAATGGTAAAAGGTAAGTATAAATAACTACTTATAATATTTATATACTTTTGATTGGACGTTTGTAGTATGTAATTTATTTATGTATGAATATTGCAATGGCATTAGAGATGCCGATTTCATATATGCGATCATTGATCAGTTCACATGATTTGTACAATTTTTCAAGAATTTTATGAAGTTAGTAAAATGATTTTGGTGCTACTCAAACTCGATATTTTTTTTACTTTTTATATACGCGAAAAAATTTATTTTTCAGATATACTAAAGTAGATTACAGCCTGTACAAATATTAGCCAAAAGGTTGCAAACAATTTGAAAAACGGTCCACACACTCCTATGCTAAATTCATAAAACTGTAACTCTAATTTTTTTTACATCATTGCCGATTAAAAAACAGTGGGAAAAAGATTGAAGGTCTGGCCGTTGAGAAAAGGAATTTAGTTTAATTTAGCTAATTTACTTCTTGAGGTATTGGTATCCGTATCCGTAACTTGGGTATCCGTAGCTGGCATAACCGTAACCGACAGATGGGACAGCATATCCGTAAGATGAGCCGTAGGTGTTGTATCCAAGACCGCCATAGTAGTATTGGGCGCTGGCAGCAGCGATGACGGTGGCGAGGAGGAGGATGGCGAACTGTAAAAATAAAAGATAAACGTTTTTAGAAACATTTGTCAGAAACTAGTAGTATTTTCAATTTGTATATCACAACAATAATGTAGAGCGTATGAAAATTTTGTTTAAATTTGGAAACTTACAAGGCGAGACATGGTGAGAAGTTTTGAAGGTTTTGTGGGTTGGTTTAGAGAGATATTTGTCAGATTGCAACTGCAAAATCAGCTTTGATGCTGAATTTAAGATCGGCGAGAGCCTTTTATACCAAAGTTTGGATGATACTCCACCCTGTCCAGGGAATATGCCGAAAGGCTTCAAGAAAAAACGAGCTTGTGGAATGTGGTCATCTTCACGAACTTCGTATATAGGTAGGTAGGCAATCATCATGCAAAATCAAGTTTTTGAAGATGTACATGAATCAATAAATGACCAGTATGGTAACTGCCAGCATGGTATGATATAAAATATAGATGATATACAGTATGATGATCCCATTTGTTGTTTGCGAAAAAATAAAATATTATGCAATGATAGAGAAAGGAGTAAAGTGTAATTTTCCAGATGCTGATAGCCTATAAATAATCCATTTTCTTTACAATGGTCAATTGTATTGTAATAATGCCCGAGGGGATCATCAGAGCACCAACTTCTGACCCATTCCATATTATTGTCTAATTCGGAGCTTCTTCCCATACCTTGTAAACATATTTTACATTTTTGTGGTAATCAAAAGGAGTTAGTATGTCAGTAAATTGCTAATCATATTTATTATTCCAGTAATAATATATATTTGGGTATAGAAAAATAATGCATGGCGATTGTGTAAGATGATATAATGGAACTTTTTTTCCTTTTCAATTTGAACGTCATCCAACTGTCAATGTAGGTAGAACTTGCTGGGCTTGGATATTGCGTGGTGACTTCACCAAGCCGGCTAGAGATTACAAAATGTAGTTACTTTTGTACAAAGTTATTGTTCCATCTGTATAGGAATTCGTTGTCCAGTGGTACCAGTTCATGTTGCGCTTGTGTAGGTAGTTTTTAGGTTAGCTTTGAGCGAAATGGCTATTTTAACCCTCTCCTCGTCTCCTCTTTTTGTAGATAAGGAATATAATTCCAATCAGGAATAGGATCGTCGTGGCTGTAATCACGATCACGGCAATCATCATCAATACAGGTACTGGGACTGATCCGCCCCAGAAAAGAACCAATCTCGTAACTGGATCTGCAATAATGGTGTAAAAGATAGCTTGAGTATAAGTCAATAAATATATGTATTTGCGGACCACGCTCATGTCAATTTTTTGCTCATGTCTAGCATGCAAATTAATCCATTCACTCCCCACAAAAATAATAAAACATGTATTTTCAATCATGATATGGTGCCTTAAGAAATACGTACATACACAATATG
>JAITYZ010002469.1:0-11604 GCA_027744595.1 Paronellides praefectus
AAAACGTTGGTGTTTTCAGAATTAGGGGTCCATACATGCAAAATGTTCCACTATATAGTGGGTGGAAATACAATAGATGGCTACTATTGCACCATTTTTCTCCTGGTAAACTTTAATGCATGGTTACCAAAAAAGAGTTTTGATTAGTGTAACGTTTTGGTTGTATGGCCCCATAATTCCCTGTATCACTGCCTTTTGATAAGAAGCACAAGTGCTTCTAATAAACACACTCACAGAGAGAGACTCAGAGAGAGAGAGATGCAATTTTACCATTCGATTATTCATTAGCTCTCCTACGTTCTGTCCTATTTTCCCCGAAAGTATTCATATCACATGAACGTGATTACACTACACTTCACATTCTTCTCTCATTCGCGCACTAAATTAGCTACATATCTTACATTACATTACAACATCATAATAATTTATGTATTTTCATTCCTGGGCCTTTCTTTTGTTCCCATTCCTAACTTTCCACACACACATGACCAACTTACATATTATGTGTTTCCCATCCTCATTGCTTTTTTTGTTTAAATAACAAAACTAAAAATGTGAACCATTTTATTCATGTCACCATCAACCGACATGACATTATATAGTATTCATGCATGTTACACAGCAATAATATCTTGTTGGAAAAAATAGTGTTAAAAAAGAGAGATAAGGAGGGAAAAAAGCGTCAAGACAGAAGACGTTTGCGTTTGTCGGTAGATTGCTTTCGTGTCTCTGCATATCAACATCATCTCCTTCATCTTTCCCAAACAGCAGCAGCTCCCATCGTCACCGCATCACATCATCACATGAATGGAATAACGTATTCATAGGATTTCCTCCAACTTTCAACCAAGTAAAGAGATTGCAAAATACAATATTTTTTTTCTTGGTGAAGTTTAGTTGTAAAAATAAGGAGATTTTTTCCCTTTACCCTTTGTATCTATTCTTTTCGCATGCTATAATCCACCTACTACACTCAACCAAGTAAATAAAATAAATACTACAATCTCAGCTTGTCTCGACACAAGAGTAAAAATCATTCAAGTAAATTCATGCATGATCATCATCAACATCAACACACCCCAGTCATTTTCATTGTCAATTTTTTTATAGCTAAGTAAGGAAAATTTGTGTATATTTTCGTTAGATTGAGATTCACTCACAAATAGACACACAATTCAAATTCAAATACAGTTCAAACACACATTGTAAATCAACAACATGTTTATTATCCAACAACTCTTTTTTTTATCAAATGGCAAGAAAATGTTTAGAAACTGACACATTACACGTATATATTTATTTTTATTAAGTATCTTCTTTCCCTTTTTGTTTCTGGACATGAGCCAACAAAAAATCAGCGTTTTAGGCCGGCTCTGCAACATTTCATTGCTATCGCCCTGTTTTACCACTACCACCATCACCGACAACAATATCATCATCTCAGTCCAGAGAGAAAGAGAGCCAACAAACTATTTATTATGAATCCAAAAACCAAATTCTCGGTACCATTGACCTCTCCCTTGTTGTTGTCCAGCAGCTTTACATACCGCAGAGTAAAAAAGTAGATACTTTTGGAATCAATTTTTCATCCTGTCCTGTCCAAAAAAAAGCTGTGCATGTTGGTGGTGGCGACAGTAGAAAAAAATATTATGAAAACATATATCGATGAGAATATAGCACAACAACAAGTACTAAACATTGAACCGCTAAGCCGCTAAGCATTGAACTTGTAAAAAGGTAACATCCATCCTTTCATTTCATTTTGTAATATTAATATTTCATTTTACCCTTTCCATTTAGACAAAAAACCCAGCAAACAAAAAACAAACATATATACCAACTTGTATAGTATTTAAATGCAAAAAAAATTGTTATATTCACTCCACAGTGTGGAGTCCACAATCAAGTTCAAAGTTTTTGGTTTTGCTTTTATCGTTCCGTTATGTTTGCTGCCCTTCCTTTTTACCTCTCCCTCTCTCGTCGCATTGATTTTGACATTCAATCAATCTTATTGCAATATTTATTGTTGGATTTGTACGTATGTGTGTTTGTCTATATGTGCACAGCAAACTTATTAATACGTACAGCCAGCAGCGGCAGCGGCGGCATATAGGGCCAGGCCCAACAAACAAAAGAGCAACAAAACTTACTGCAATATTTTCCCTTTCCCCTTCAGCATATTTTTTAGAGGAAAGACCGACATTATATTACAACGACGAATGTGATACGATATCTTTATTATTACATAAGTCACGGCGTGCAAGAGCAGAAGAAAGAAAAAAATGTAGACATGAACAAAGTATGCATGCATGTATGGATGTATGTTGCAGAATAGCAACAAAATCAAAGAAAATATTAAATTTGTCATTGTTGTTATCATTATTATCAAATAGCCTGGCAACATCCTCAAAGGATAGTTTATGATTTCGCTCGGAAAATCTATCCGTTCGGTCGACCGTAGGTCGCACTGTTGACTTTTGAACCTGTAACGAATTTCGTGTTTTTGGCACGTCAGCATATGGTTTCTCAAACAGACCCCCCCTCCCATTCTCCCTGAGAAAAAGCCCCACTATTAAAAATGATAATTATGAACTTAAAGTTTATATGCAGATGTAATTTAGCAACAGGTCACGAATATAACATCTAGTCTACTTGAGGCGGCTTAGAAAGAAGGTGGGTCGGAATGCGAATGCTTGTTTATAAAGTTGCTAGTTTCAATGCCACGTTGCGTAAATACTACTTTTTGTTTTGTTAATAAATCTGGTAAGGCGAATACAGTGGACAATGAACGTACCCCTACCGCCTCCACCACAACCCTTGAAATCAAATCAAATGCTAACAATGACAATAATACTACTGATAATAATGACAACAATCAAACAATATTTATTTATTTATTTATTGTTATTATGTCATACAAACATACAGACTAACTGGCCTTGCCTGCACTTATGTACTTCAGGTAGCTATATATATATATATATATATAACTCAACAAATATATATATTTGGAAGTGCTTGTTACATTGTTGAGTACTAACACAAGTCAGAAGACTCATAAAAATTCCTTTGCAATCACATTCCCAATCACAAAACGGCTATTAAATAAATACATACCTATTTTTCCTAATAATAATAACATGCTCATAAATAATGCATGCATATTTTTTATTAGCAAAGTCAAAAAATCAGATAGGAGAGCTTTGCAGCAGCAGTAACGAAAAATAAGTAGCATAGATATAATATACAGTGTACAGTGAAATAAACGAACATGTCAAGTGAATTAATATTACATGTCGACTAATGTCATCTTGTCACATGTCGTCTTAATAACATAAAAAAAAGTTTACGAACACTAACTTATAAGATAGATAGTTCGTGATCCTTTTTAAATGGGTGGAGGAGGCGGTGGTGGTGGTGATATGAAGGATGGAATGGGAGACACCATACAAACGCTGTATTGCTATAGTGCATACGGAATATTTTATTTGCAATCCTCTAAACACACACATTCACGTGCACTGACAAATAAAAGAAATACTCCAAGAATCACTAGATCACCACCACGACCAAGAATCGTGACAACATTAAAAACCATTTTACCAGCTTTCCACAATATTCCTATTATTTGTCATTTGCTACATTGCATTATGCTGCTTGTTAAACAACGAAAAAAACAACAACATATAATAAAGGCAGTACTATTACAACTCAAAGATTTGAATGTTGAACATCCATCAAAATCAAATCACAATCGGATTTCTTTTTTCTTTAGCTTCTCTTGTCTTGTTATATCCTTCCCAGAGCTACCACCTCCAACTTCCACCTGCTCTTCCACCACAACCATCACCACACCGGATGAGCATTGTCGTAATACTACCTACACCGCCATCAAGACAACCAACCACTCCCTTTATTCTTCAATTTCAAAAGGCATTCCTGCTTACTTCATTTCCTCGTCTGTCTGACATCATACTAAATACTGAGGCTACCCCACACACCTACCCACACCTGAGCTTGTTATGATTCAAATCTTAATCATCTTTATACTATTCTTTCTTTCATTTCTTTTTCAGAATAATGCATACCGTGATGTTTTAAGTAAATTATGATACTTGTGTGCATGTGTATATAACACCTGGACTGATTTTGAATTGAATCGCTTCTCATCTTCAATCCCATTGCAACCCACACGACTTCCATAATATCCAAGTCGCAAGTGAGCATTAAAAATTTACACTTGTAAAAATGGGGAGAGAGAGAAAAGAGGAAAACTCCACCAAACCACAAGCCATCAGTTTGAAACAACAAAGAATTGATTGATGTCTACTGCATAACAGCACGCACAACAACGCAACTACAAACAACGCGTACTTATGTACTACTTTGCACACTAATAACCCAAGATGAAACTTTCAAGTTTCACAAAAAAAACCAAACCAAACCACAACACGGACTTGTGCGTCTCTCTCTCTCTCTCATTTCTCATAATACGAAAAGGGTTAAAAACACTTCTGCCACTAATAACTCGAGTGAAGAAGAAGCAGGAAAAAAAACTTGTTGGAAAAGAAAATTATTGGTAAATTACTTCATTCTTTGGCATCTTCTAAAGGAATAAAAACAGCTGCAACAACAACTAAACTGAGCAAAAAAATACATATAGCACAAAACCAGAAAACCCAAACAACTATACAACAAGATCATCAATTTCCCCTCAAGAGTTTTTTTGTTTCTTTTCCAAATCAGTCTGCAAAAAAAACTAAACGTGCATGTGCGTCTTAGTAGATGATTGCGTGAGCAAATTGCTCCAAATTCTTCATCAGACAAAAAAAAGAAAGACTCATTTCCACTGACACTTTCAAGAAGTGGTGCAATGTTGAACAAGTGAGGATTAACGAGCTCAACAAATATATAACCATTGCCATTATCACTCTCATCATCACCAACACACCACCATCGTTCGTTCATGACATTTTCTCTTGACTCGTCTTTCATCTCACTTTTGCCTCTTTTAATTTTTTTGTTACTTTTTTCTTATTTACTTCTTGAAACACTTGACTAGTTTTCACGCATTTTTTTACGCACATACACACACACACTTTTGCACACGAACATTTATAAATTATAATGCTACATGGCTCATTGATATATTATTACATATACATTTTTTTATTGTCTTGTTGTTAGCTATATTCCCCAATTTCCATTCTATTTTGCTTTGTGGCTTTTTTTATAAATGTTTTTTTTTTCATTTTTGTTGCTTTCTAAAAGTATTTTCTCCAGAAACATTAATGTTGTAGGATTATTGATGGTTATTGTGTGGTGGTTGGTGCAGCAGAGGTAATTGCTGTAGCAGCAACAAGTCAACCCATTAAACCAAACCACATAATAATAACAACGCTGCTAGTAAACTTGTACTAGTTTTGTAGCAGCAGTAGTAGTAGTGCCATTTATGGTAATAATAGTGGCAGGAAGAAGAAAACATGTGAGTAATGTCGAGCAACCACTTGTCCTAAAAGCATAGTCAATGTCTGTACTTTATCATTGCTATTACCATCCGCATCATCACCACCAAGATTTCTGATCATATATCACCCAGTGAACAAAAAGAATTGCAAGTGGTGAGGGTGGTGCTGATGATGTTGTTGACGTTACAACAACAACTTGGAACAGTAAATGAAGAAATATTGCACTTTGTTAAAAAACAGAGAACAGAAGCAGTGTAACAACATATCCTCAAATTCTGCAGAGTAGAAAAATAGAAGAGTGTAAAAATGGAGATGGAGAGGCTGAGATGTGGAGAGCATTCACAAAAGCTCAATTACCACTTTACATGCCTGTCATGATGATGATCATGAGATTCAAATCATCTTCATCATAGACAGCAGAGCAGGAGTAAGATCAGTAACCTAGTAACTTTAAACTACTACAACAAGCCATTAAAATACTTGTGTAAGTTTGTTACAGAGATTTTTTTTTTTTTTTTTTTTTGAAATTATAATTATTTATTTCTTGTGGCTTCAGAGTCTTGAATCACTCATTTTCGACAATATGATGATGATACATAAGAGGAAGGAACTAACAGGAAAGCAAGAAAAAAACATGCACACGTAATAATAATATCCATATCATTATTACGCACTTTTTCTTAATTTTTTTTTAGAAGTGTGTAATTTGTGGTGGAAACTACCAACTTGTCTGGTGGAGTGACCATATACAATATTGGCCATGTATAATGAGATGATCTGATTCTCTCATATTTCTTTAATGACTGTGGGTTCAAAACTGGAATAGAGAGAGAGAAAGATGAAAAGACTCACTGACTATCTGTAGTCAAATTGTATTTTTATTGGATTAACCCTTGCAGGATAATAGCTAGTAATGAGGATACGCATCAATAATAGTTTTAAAAAAATATAAGGCAATGGCGTAATATGATATTTTAATAGTTGGCCAAATAAAGTCAGTGGGGGAGTTAACCCTTTTCCCCTTTCTCACCTTGAACACCCTAGCAAAACTAGATATTTTCCCATGAAAATATATAAAATAAAAATAATGAGCGTATAATAATAATAATAATGCCCATCACAAATTTCGTCTCTTCATCTCACCTTATTGAGAAGCGAGCTTGCGAAGATGATGATGACCAGATACATTCAATACAA
Source organism: Paronellides praefectus (assembly GCA_027744595.1). Classification (NCBI taxonomy): domain Eukaryota; kingdom Metazoa; phylum Arthropoda; class Collembola; order Entomobryomorpha; family Paronellidae; genus Paronellides; species Paronellides praefectus. The sequence continues at coordinate 6,666 of JAITYZ010002469.1, forward strand.
TAATTATTTATTATGGTTTTTTTATGTTTGTGTTTATTGCAAGCATTGCGTGTGTTTAGGACGAGCAATGTGCAAGGTCGTTGCAATCGTTTCATGACATTTTTTTAATTTCCCTAACAAAGCAACCCAATTTAAATAAATACATTTTATGTAAATTTATACAGTAAAAAATAAATACTTTTCCACTCTGTCAATTTGAGTGAGTGCAAAAAAAGTAGTATGAAAATGGAATGAATGATCGTTTAAATTGAATTTAATTATAGGCGACGAATGAAGTGCAGTCTGTTTGGCTGAGCAATGCTGACACTGACATTGGAAAAAGTGAATAAATGGTCAAGAGCACAATCATTTCATGAGATCGAAATGAGAATGAGATTCGACAGTTAAATAGATGGGTTTTTTATGTTTTTGATGTTTTGAAGATGGCCATTGTATGACTGCGAGTGATCCAATCAAACCAGCTGCAGGAAGAGAAGATGATGATAATTCGGTGCACTGCACACCGTAATTATATATTATGTATATACATTTTATGTAATAGAAAAGTAGGTAGGTAGGTAGATATAAATATTATGGATGGGTATACATGACAGAGTGAGTAGTGACCAACTGACTGACTGACATGATAAGAAAGAATGGTGGTGAGGCCAGTTGGCCAGCTGCACTAAAAAAGGGAGGGATGCTCATCTGGAGTGCGCACGCTATATATTATAATAATTATACTCACTTCTTGACAATAATTTGAATGGACAAAAGGATTTGATGTTATGTTATTACATGTAAGGTGAGAGCAGATGGACAAGGAAAAGAACGCCATTAGCATTTTTTTTGGTGTTGGAATGTAAATGAGTTTACTTTTTTTCTTCTTTGAAATTGAAATACCTGAGGAGACGCTTGAAGAAGAGGACAACTCCTATATCTTCCCCGTCTAATAGCCAATTCCCACCATGGCACATCCTTCCTAGTTTGCCGCCATGGTATTCCATCTTCCATCACAGGTTCCAGAGGTGGAGCCTTTGGAAGAAAACAACTCCTGTGGAAATGGCGTCCACTACGGTCACTACCACTTTGGCAAGATGTTGGGGATGTTACAACTGACGAACTCGGAGACACACCGCCACTACTGCAGCCCCCGTAACTACTTACATCAACCTCAATACCATTTGGCACACATATCACTGGAGTTCCAGCAACACCGCCGCCGCCACAAGAACGATGTAACGCAGCTGCGATGCTGTTGTCGGATATGGAATTTCTCAGTCGGGGTGCACCAACGCCAACCATGCCCCCAGGGGTCATTATAATTTCGGAGGGGTAATGTTGGTTGGGATGCTGATGATAATACTGTCCTCCAGTTAGGGAATTTGGAGAATGACTGTCACCGTTGCTGGTGCCAAGAGCAGCCGTAGCAGAAGGTGACTTTCGAATAGGAACCAAGGTAGAGCTTTCCAATGATATAGGTACGGACTCATAACTGGTGGAGTGGAACTGGTGAACAGAATGTGGAAGTGGATTTGGGGGAGATTGAGACGTTCCGCCTCCATTACTATTCTTGTTACTGTTACCAGGAAGCACAAATTTTCTTACTCTTGCCATTGTGGAACTGGTGAACAGAATGTGGAAGTGGATTTGGGGGAGATTGAGACGTTCCGCCTCCATTACTATTCTTGTTACTGTTACCAGGAAGCACAAATTTTCTTAATTTTCGGCCAAGGGACGTAGTTGACGATGGAGATTTCCCTGTACTAGCAGCTCGGGCATTACGAATGGATGCTGACGATGACGAGTCCTGTTGTTTATTTCCACTGCCGCTTCTACACGTACAGAGACATGTGCAAGGACACTCACAAGATGAAAGAGACCAGGGAGGTTTCCCTTGACAGGTAGGATTGCCACATGGCATTGGTGAACCCATACCGGAAACGTGTTCCCACGGTAGCGCTCCTCCTGCCAAGCTGCCGGTTGGGGATAGGATTGGTGACGTTACTGTACTTATGCTACCACCACCAATCTTTCCCAGATTCAGACTGGGATGTGTACTCAAAAGCGAAGTGCTCTTGCCATTGTTCATGCTCATGATATCACCATGTCCATTGTTCATCGCAGCTGGTGCCATTGCCGTTTTCCCTAGCATAAAGCTGTGACGACTTTTAATCCCTGTCTTATTATTCCCTCCGCCAAAACTGCTATTTTTCATAAAAGGTACCATGGGTACCGTTGGTGGTGCAGTGGGCACTGCAATCGGCTGTGCCAAATCATAAATTTCCTCTTGCTGTCTCATCGCAATGGCTGCTGCACTAGTTCCCTTTCTTTTCCTAACAGTAGCGAATCCATCATGAACCTGGTACAAGCTGACCGTTGTCGTCGAGCTGCTCAAAGGCGGTGGAATGGTTTGTATCGGAGTTTTATTACAAAAACTTGGATTCATATTCAGTCTCGGATTACTGCCACTGATACTGGAGCTGCCGCCAGAGTGTCGACTACTAGTCTCACCTCCAATCCCACCACCACTACCACCACCACCCAGTCCACCTCCAACACCACCACCCCCAGAAACACTTCCTGTTGTACTACTGCTACTCCCACAGGATGAAGAAAAGGAGCTGGTATGATGGTGGCTCATGACGTGATTCTGCTGGTGTTGTGGATGCCCCAATTGCCCCATCGTCATTCCGTTAAGGGAATTTACCAAACTTGGTGGCGGCGGTGGACATGGATGGAATGTCGACACGGATGATAGGGAAGGAGGTGGTGGGGCTACCAACATGGGTGGCACTGACTCCATCATCATTTTATCACCTCCCACCGCCACAACCATTGAGAAATAATTTTAATATTTTTTTTGCAACTAGATTGTTACTTTAACCCCAAAACATCTTTCCTTTTCCGAAGACAAACTTCCATGTTCTCTTCCCAAAAAAAAACAAAATCAAGGTCTCAACTTCATCTGATATGCATTATGATTATGATTGCGCAACAACAATGCACCACAAAAAAAACTAGCACAAAACTAGCATAGATCCACTCTCATTCTTCCCATCATCATCACCACCAAGGCGATAATCAAAATTATAGCAAATTATTCATGGAATGACGCAGCACTTTATATGATTATTATTTTATAAGTAACAAGGTAAAACACTATAAATAGTGGTTACCATGACAACAATTATTAGTTCCATAAAAAATAACGCATATTTGTCCATTTTTTTCACAAGGCATGGGAGGACGCACACACCACACAAAACTTTCAAACAAATGATTATAATTAGTAGAGTACGACTCCTACTGTTGCTGCTGCTGCTGTTATTTTTCCTGCCATCCTCAGCACAAAACGAGAGCAGAAGAGAGGTGCGTAATTTTATAGCAATTTTATAATTACATTTTTATTCGACCGTGCATGAAAATGAAACAAAGAAGCACATAAGCTTTCTTTCATTTTGGGAAGCCGAACAAGCAGAAGAACAACTGAAGGCGAAGAGAAGGAAATATATAGGTGTAGGTTATAAACGTAAGAGGAGGCGGAGGAGAACGTGCATGCAAACCAAGCACAAAACCTATTTTACACCACTGCTGCTGCTGGAGCAAAACTGGAACTTTTGATGATGATGATAATAATAATAATAATAACACTAACAGCAACAACACCACCAACAAAGATTGTTGTTCAAGTTGAAATGGTATAACAATATTTAATATTTTTTTAAACTATATTTTTCAGTAGTATGTATTTATGTAGTGTTTGGTGGCATGCATCAAAACTTTATATATACTAGGTAATATGCATGCCTGAACAAACGACACCTTCAACAACAAAAAACCTAAAGTTATTATTATAGCTTTTGGATATAGCACAGAAAAACTAGAGAGAGCTCGACGAGCTCTCCACTCACAACATCCACTCGCAAGACAAACCAAAAAGCGACTAAAACATGTACGATGCGTTCGCAAGGGACAACCTTTGCAGGATAAATTCAAGTTCTCTTCTCTGCTCTCTGCACAGCCATAATAACACAAACGCAACGGCAAAGAAGGCAAAATCTTTGTTTTTTGCCTTTTTCTTTCAAACAGCCAACTTTTAACAGACAGACATGTTGAAAGTGCTCTTGTCTGTTACTCTTTCTGTTTAAATGTTTCTTGTACAAGTAGTAGTAGCAGCAGCAGCAGCACAGTAAACTCAGCATTTATTCCCTTCACGTTTCTATCTTCAAATATGTATTTTTCTCACTCACAACCAACTAACTTCATCCACATGAAATATTATGAATGGCTCCATCATCATCTTCCTCTTGGTTGGAATTTAAGGTCCAAGAATATAAAAAAAAGTATTACTGCCAGTTTACTGGTTGGAAACTCAACTTGTCGCCTTATTGTCCCTCAATAAATATAACAATGAGTGAGTCAGACAAATAAAAAGCTCTAAAAAGAGAATCTCTGACACTCTGTAAATTTCCAATGAAATAGAGAAAAAAAGTGGAATCAAAAGAATACAAATTTGGGACAAGGAATATATTATAACGTTTCAATTTTCTTCACACGGTCATCTTTCATACGTGAACATGTATATAATATTACTAGGTAAGCAATACCCAAACCAACAGACAAAGAAGAAGAAGAAGAAGGGCCTCTCTCTAGACTTTACTACCTTCTCAGTTTCAACTCTCCATTTCTTTTCTTTTAACAAGACAAACTTTTTATTCAACAACGACAGTTTATATACTTGATAGCGGTGGAAAGAAAAATAAATTTGTATAAGCTTTTTGTAAAGTGATGGAGTATAAGTGGAGTATAAAGTGCAATGGGGATATTATGATGTGAGGTACATTGCAGAGCAGCATAATAATAACAAGTAAATGATAGGCATGCATGTGTGCAGCAGAGCTGGGCGGAGACCGGTCTCTCGGGAGACCGAGAGACCGGAGACCGACCTGATTATGGG
>JAITYZ010002470.1:0-32880 GCA_027744595.1 Paronellides praefectus
GCTGCTCGTAACTGTTTAGTTGGTGCTGAAAATATTGTTAAAGTTGCCGATTTCGGCTTGGCCAGGTTGGTTCATCTATTAAACACTTTCGTTTTGAAGTAAACCAAATTAAACAATGTCTTAAAATTATCTTTCGTTTGTCTTTGTTCTGTATAGATATGTTTTAGATGATCAGTATACAAGTAGCGGTGGAACAAAATTTCCAATCAAATGGGCGCCACCAGAAGTACTCAATTATACGAGATTTTCTAGTAAATCTGACATTTGGGCTTATGGTAAGTGGTCACGAAACATTAATTTATAGACCTTGTTTTCATTTTTCGAAAGGATGTATATATAATGGATTCTGCTCCACAGGAGTCCTCATGTGGGAAATATTTAGCTGTGGCAAAATGCCCTATGGAAGACTGAAAAACACCGAAGTGGTTGAACGAGTACAGCGGGGAATTGTATTGGAAACTCCAAAAGGCTGTCCGAAAGAGGTTTATGATGTGATGCGAAAATGTTGGTCATTGCATCCGGATGAAAGGCCTTCCTTTAGAAATCTAAAGGAGCAGTTGGTTGCCCTTGCTCAACTACTACTCACCGACTAGTTCTGTTCTCACTCTGATTGTGAGCCATTCATCTATAGACTCTAGAGACGCTCTCGCTCGAATGAACAAAATGACAAAAATATCATCAGCAGCTAAATAAGGATGTCGACCTTAACGCTCCTTCGTTGTCAGATGAATTGGAGTAGATATCATCAATATCAACTTATGCATGGTTTTTAGTATGCATAACAAGAATAATGATGTTAACGTCGAATTGATTATTATTATTATTATTATTATTAATATATATTTAATAATAATAGAACGCTAGTATAGTGTGGTGTCACTTACAACGTCATGCCAATATTGCATTACTGTTTAATATTATTTATTACTATTCTTATGAATTTTACATGTGACCGCCTCTAAGCTATTTTTAGTACGCAATCAACAGTATACAATCCTTCTATCCCACTATGTATTTATGACTGGAGAAATCAACTCTTTTCCAACAAAATATAAGTGTTAAGTATGTACCTTTTTACGTGACGCGACGTATGATTTTGCTCATCATCACTATTTAATGTTGGAGGCTATGACCTATAATTTTATATTTGTATGTAGTTAATTCTTTTTTTTCCAATTTAGTACTCTCTCAACTTTATTCCAAACAAATAGATATTTGCTTGCAGGTATATTTATACGGAAATAAGTTTATTTATCGAACAGTTAACACAAAATATAAAAATGGCTTTTTTATCGTACAATATTTAACAAGAAATTATTGAACAAATTATTAAGTAAAAAATGTAGCAAGGTTAGTGTGTTAAAAATATAGTGGATGCTGCAAGTCGAGTTAGTCATCGAAAATATAAAAAAATAGTATATCGAATTTGGTATATATTTAAAAAATTGTTAAGGTGGCCAGTAGAAATATATACACATTCCCCTGGCATACATACATACCTATATATGAGATATATAATATATTATATTACCTACTAGTAGACATGTTTTTATTGTTAAGAATATTACCAACAACAACGATATAGATAATCATTAATCGTGTATTTCTCTCTTAATTATTGTTAGTATTCATATTATTATTATTATTATGAAATACTACTACTGCATGATGATTATTATGATCCAGTAAGTCGCATTCCCGCATCTCATTGAAATAACGAAACAAACGAAATAATATTATATGTGTAATTATTATTAATGTTTATGTACAATAATAAATGTGAAAATGTAAACATTTTGAAACAGTAGAAAAATGCCTTGTTGCAATGTAATCTGCTCGCATTTCATTATTTAGGTATACATAACATAATAGCTTTCCCTACAAAATCATTGTGAAATATTGATATCTGCCATTTCTACGTGAATGCTTTTATCATCATCCACATCTTCCTCCGGATTGTTTGCAAGAGTAGACGACTTCACATATAACTCCAGCACTTCATAGTGGTAACGGTAACTTCATCACGAAAAGCACAATTCATTCTTGGTGTCTACATAATAAAAAGAAGAATGCTTCGTCGAAAAATGGCTTTGTTGTTTATGCATATTTTGTGGAGAATTTTTACCATCCAGGAAAACATGGAACGTTGAAAGCACTAATGAACAAGAAGCGTACAAAATATGCGAGGAAGGTATACATGACTACCTTGTTACGCAAGATACGGTTGAGTGTCTTGTTGATTACAACACGCAAAGTGAATTACGTAATACGTCAGCAGTGGAGGAGATGGTATTGAGCTAAAGAGTCAAATACACATTTAGTATTGAGCGTTCACTTGACAATTCTCCAGAGCAGAATAAGAAAATCGCGATTGGTGATGATGATGATGGTCTATTGATGTTGTTTGTTTGGAGGGGCTGCCGCTGCTACTATGTAATAATTTGCTACATTAGGCTTTAACGCTGATGTTATACTGCTGCTGCTGCTCCAAGGATATCATAATAAATGGAATGGAATGAATGTGATGTGATGCTGTAAAGTAAGTACAGCAGCGTTGCGTTGGCAGCAGAGCAAGTGGTATTGCTATAATATGAATGTCGTGATGTGTGGCTTGGAGTATGGAGGAGAGTCAAGACAAGACAATTGCAATTGGTTGGATGCCGAGGGGAAAAGTCCGATCGACGAGAATGCGAATATCCTCCACCACACTATCATCTAACAAAGTAAACACACACCAGTGTTTTTTTTATTATCGGCTCCTCCGTAGGTGGGAAAGGAGACCCTCTCAGACAGAAGAAACATGTGTAGTTTAAGTAAAAGTGAGATAGGAGGTGAAAGGGAAGCAACTCCTCCACCACGACACCGCATGCTTTTGTGCTTGTGGAGAGCGCTTGTGGCGGAGAGACAGGGATAGATATATAATACACTGGCACGCAAAATAGTCTCCAGGTGAAATGGGAGAAAGTATTTTTTTATATCATTTTTCTAGTAATTTTTTACACTTAGACAAGCGACAAAATGATCTGATGATCGCCAGCCAAAACCAAACCTGCCATCGCATCGCCGCTCTTCTTTTTACAATCCTTCCTACAATAGTGCCTCTGTGTTTGTAACGGTGTAAGTTGCTGTTGTTCTCTCTAGTGTCTAGTAGTGGATTTGAAGTAGCAACTTATAATGTAGTATAAAGTAATGTAATAGTCAAAGTGAGGAGGAGAAAGAGGCATGTTTCATCTTCCTCATCACCCTCATCATCAATATAGGAGCAATATTAAATATTTTACATGGATAATAAGCTAGCATGGACATCAGTAACAGTATTACCATATATAACAACGGAGGTGGAGGAGTAACATGAAAATATTGTTGTTTTTTTTACCTATTGACTAATTCTCCAGTCACTCCTCTCCAGTCCATATTTCTCCTTTCTCGGCAATCAAGGTTGTAAAAGAAGCATTATGCTTTCCTGTAACACACACCATAAAAAAATAACCTCGCCCTATCAAATCTTTGTTAAATGTTGCCGCAGATCCTGTTTCACAATTTAATTTTTCAATTTCAATGTTGTTCAACAAACAAAAAACTGAGTCGTAAGACATACAACATCGTACAACGTAACATTTTGCTCAGAAAGAATAAAAATATTATAGCTTACCTTAATAGCTGATTTGCTATACACGTTTGGTGTATTTGTTTTAAGACCAATTTACTAATTTTAGCATGTTTTATTCAAGTCGGCAATCACTTCTTTAAAAAAAAGTAACTAGACTCAAAGTATTTTTTCCGTTGATAGTCTAGAAAAGTGATAAATTAATTAAATATTAACCGAGTAAAAACAATATGGACGAGGGTCTTTCCTGCATTAATTCTGATTGTCGTTCTGTGAGGCTCCGTCATATTTGGTAAGTCTGAAGCTATGTTGGTTTACCTTAATACTTTTAGTAATTGTAAAAATAATATGAGATCTAGAAAAAGTAATTTGCCGACGGCAAATTGCCGTTCATAAGAAAAGCAAGAAGACTGGTTATGTTATACATAAATGTATGTCCATCATCCATATTTATTATGGATTCCATAAAGTTCATGTTAGATCATGAGATGTTGTGAGTTGTAAAAAGGCAAAGACAGATAAGCTGTGTTACGTTGTGTTTCGATGACAGCGGCCAGCACGTCAAGTCCGTCCGCTTCACTTTAGCAGCAATAGCTTAGCTCCCAAAAACAAANGAGCCACACTAATGAGGCAAGAGTATTTTGATCTTGAATCTGACTGTACCCTTACACGTAATCGTACATACGGATGCCCATTAGAGGACATCAGGATTTTTTTTAGCAAGTCTTGCTTTGTTTGAATCGAATGGTAGCATTATTTACTGCATTGATATTTTTTATTACTATCAGATAGGTTTCTTGTTAACTTATTTGCTTGTTATAGTTTAAGTTGGTTGATGATTTATTTATTGGCTGTTAATGAATGTGTTTTGTTTTTTGTTTTTTTGCTGTTGTATAGCTACAATGTCGCCTGGATTAATGGAAGCAGTTAAAAACATGAGTGGTGGTGGAACAAACACCAAACCAAAGAACGTGACAGAAGACAGTATTATTACGATGTCAAAAGAAGTTATTCCCTCCGTTTCAAAGGTGGAAGTCAATAAGACAGCTAGTTCTTCAAAGCCAGTGGTGAATAATGAGGACTTAATCTACATTTCTGTCGATAAAGTTACTGAGCAAGGTACTGTCAATACTATGGAATTAAATTGGAATTTTTAAACCTAATTAGAAAAAAATAACGTAATAACTGAAATAATTGATAATTTTCAATACAGATATAAAGAGAATAAAGCAGAAAAAGGTGGAAGTTAATGGGGAGTCCATTGCGCTCATATGCCACGATAATAATATTTTGGCCATTCAAGAAAAATGTCCTCATTCTGGTAATTAATAATTGGTTAATTAAACAATTGAGATTTAAGAATATTTGAATTTTTTGATTCAACTCAAACTGGCGAATTTTTGTATTTTAAGGCGGACCACTTCACCAAGGAGACATCGAAGAGGTCCCATTGCAGGGACCTTGCATACGTTGCCCATGGCATGCATGGAAGTTTAGTTTGACAACGGGAAAGTGTGTATCGCCCCAAAACAGAGAGGACAAATGCTTAAAGATGTATCCCGTCAAAGTGAGCAAGGACTCAAAGGAAATCAAGATTGGCTTCGAGAAAATAGCAGACTCAATTTTCAGTACTCCTCCGCAATAGTATGACAACGAAGAAACTACAAGCCAAAAGTGATATTAAAACATTTAATGTCATCAATTATATAACTTTAGATTTTAGTCTGTGAATCAAGTCCATGCTAATTTAGGCATTCAACTAAATACCATTAATCGAAATATGTAGCTCTTCCATGCGCTCACTTAATGTATTCCAATTGTATGTGGGCATTACAAATGCCTTTCGTTGTTAAAGTTCACGTATCCTTCGTATTACTATGTTAAGTTCAATATATACCAATATCCAATGTTTATATACCGTATTTCTTCCAAACTGCTGCTACTCTACTCCAAACTTTGATTTATAGAGAAGCCAGCTAAAATTGTTTAAAAATATGAATGACAAATATTTCTTTTCTACCAATTTTTAATGGTTTAATCGGGTTTGTGAATCTACGAAATATGGAGTTATTAGTTTGTTATTAAACATAATTAAGAAGAAATTTAAAAGGCAATGTCGTTAATATCCTCCCCAGTACAATAAGTAATAGTTCTTGACGGCCACAAAGAAGGGTATAGACTGTAATATTTGAATGGTTGCTATGATTTAAAATTTCTGATTCCTACCGTCGTCAGGGACTTTTGTATTTCGAGAGGTGCGATAGTTGAAGAAATACGGTATAAATATTCGTCTTTCTCACAGTCAGAGTAAAAACTATCACACAAAAATAATAAAATAAAATATATATTACTGTAATATTACAATGAAACGTTATGCTAACCGGCATAACTCTGTTTTTATTTTTTAAGCAAATTTAACTTATTATCAACCAGTAAGTTGTTATAATAGTAGCAGCACAATTTCCAGTACATATTTACGAATCTCCTAACCAAGACTTTAAACTACTTTACAAAAAGCTTTATTTCTATGTTATTACACTTTTAACTTTTAATCGTTTAAAAATATTACATGTTGTTAGATTCAAAGATTAGGGATGTATGTTATTCGTGAATGTAATAGGGAGTTGAAAAAAAATATTTTAATATAAATGTTTGTGATGAGGACACAAAGCTGCACAACTGTTGAAGTTTAATTGCAAAACCAGTGTTGAATGTGATTCTAATGAAATAAAAGATTTTAGGTACATGACCTAAGGTACAAGTACAATACAGTGTTAAAAAAATGAAACAAAAAGTATATGGTTAATCGTCACGCAACAAAAAAAGCACAAAATAGGAGGGGATAATGATCTGACATTTTGCAAAATAAATATAAACCAAAGTTAATCAATTTTTGGAGCTTAATTCTGATTAAATGCTTTATTTAAAAGTGTTCTCTATGTTTTTATGTTGAAGGACATGCCATATATCATTATATCATATAATAAATATATATATACTATTTCTATTTAGACAATATTTACTTGACAAAAGGTTATAATATTGTATAGGTATGCATATCATCACCCTTCAATGCAAGTATTATGAGATATTTTGTTTACAAATTTTTACAAATGTATCATTATATTTCTGCATCCATTTTTCATTCAACATTTCTGGATGAATTAACATTTGTACCTGGCTACGTATGACCTATTTAAATGACTTTATAGAGAGAAAATAACTAGTATCCACTGCAGCCTTGAAGAGTTAAAACAAAATATATAAAGCTTTCGTTCATCTAATGTCGAGTTGAGGTGTGTGTGTGTGCAACTGCATGTCTTTCGTAATGAACTCAAACTAATTGATGATAGTTAATATTTTTCAATGAAATAGCAGCTTTCCATTATTATTTGATATTTTTATAGAAATTAACCGCGATTCTTTCCCGTTAATTCCTCCCACGGGTCTTTTTCTTTCGTTTTTTTTCTTTTATTTTTGTCGTTTTAAGATTAGAGTTAGATTGGCCTTTAAACAGAAGGTACGGTTAGTTTAAGTTACATTTTACAATTTATATAACTAACCCTAACCTAATCTGAATAGTACAAACTGAATCGGAGTGCCCGTGTAGGGGTTTCAAGAGAAAGGAACTAAATCGAGATATCACTGTACTCAAGAACCGCCAACGATTTCTCTTTGTTTGCTAATTAATGTAAACTATTTTACTGAAAGCAGGCAACCAATTTGGTGAAAAACATTTTAAAGGTAACTTGGAGTGTAATTCGATTTACAACTTTGGTTATGCTTAAAAATTTGTTAAGAGTTCACGGTAAGGATTTATGTCGTAAACCAATTTGGTCAAAATAGGTCACAGTATTCCTCATTAATAGTTTTAGAAAATAGAAAGTAGTTAGATTTTGTATTAAAATCTTTTTTTGAGTCGTTTTGCCTTGACCCTGTTTCAAAGTTGTGACTATTACATTTTTGATCTCGGGTAGGTTTGGGGTCAACCAAATTGGCTCGTAAAAGGCCGTTAAAGTTCTAAAAATGGATTCTAAATATGTACAATTAAAATACTCGTGGTCGTTTTTTCCCGGAAAAGTTGCTAACGGACGGGGAGCCGACTGGCTGAAAGACTGAAATTACAGAGAACCTTGGCGATTCTTAATAAGGGACAAGGAAAAAGCGACTTATCGATGGTTGAAAAGCGGTTCTTTTCTTTCGTTAGACAAGGTGCTTTTATTACATACAAATGTTTTAGGGTAAAATACGAAAACGAAGAAACTGCAAAACATAGACAAATTTATCTTGTAACCTTACAACAGTTACAACCACTAAATACGCACACTTGCGAAAATGTGTTGAGTGCGTCATAATATTACGCGTATAGAGATTCAGTTTTAATTTGTATGCCGAGTGATTCATACTACACATAATGAATTAATTAATAATAATTATAACATTTAAATTGGTTTAAAACATGGTAAGTTACCATTGGTAACTATATATTTATGCACAAGAATAAACGTACGCGATAGTAATTCAATTTCATCTTCCTTCCACAAACATCACATCATTTTTTTACACCTCACACTTATAATTGATGCACTCATCATTTCACCTTATGCTATTCTCCTAAAGATCAAATATCTACCCTCGACCAACCGTTTTAATATCACTCTGAAACTAGATGCCGTTGCATGCTACATAATAATAGCAGAGCCAACTTGATCGGATCAGAATCCAGAATGGCTAGGTGACTCATGAGACTACCCGCAAGAGAGTAGTGGTAGCACAGGAGACGGTAAATATGACTTTATTACAAACATTATTTCAAGTTAAAATCACTTAACTATACTAACTATATACATAGCACCTGTTCTCCGTAGCACAATATAGAAAGGATAACACGACTTTCTCTCGTCTCCACATATCAACATCAACTTTTCTCTATAACTCTTTGTTTGTTTAAACTTATTTGGACGCAATGGAAGTGAAAGTAGACAATGTGAAAATGAATCCATCCAGACAACATTTAATACATATCTCTACAATTAACTTTTCCTATTAGAATCTAAATTCTAAACATTTTTCAACGATGGTTGCAAATTGTAAATCTCATATAGTTTTTTATACCAACTTTCAGAATAATTCAATTCTCTACTTCAACAGCACTCTTTTTCTAACAAAAGCATTTCTATGGAATATGCTTGTAAACTCCATTAGTAATTTCATTGTATTCAAATGTCTAAAAACCAATAACATACATTTATCATAGATATTTGACTGCATAAAGTTCTGCTGACTTGGCTTGGTGTCACAGTGCTAATCTTTGTATAACTGTCAAGTAAACATACACATAAACGATTGTGTAATTCAAAATGTCATGTCATAAATTTAACATTAAAACAATGAATCACATCTGTCGTCACTATATCGTCATCGTCACTATAGGAATATATCCAGGGAGATTTTTAATAAATCCGAACCAAACGACGGATCTCTTTCTCTCTCTCGCTCTCTCTCGCATGTTTGGAATTTGGAACACACAAACACAATACTGACTATACTGAGCACTAACAACAAACAAATATTGTTACTTCATACTTGCTGATGGTTTTTCCATTTAAAAAATAAATATTGGGTTGTTATCGAAGTGGCTTTATAGAAATAAAGTATAGGTGTATATTTTCTTGTATGAATATAAGAGGAATAGGTATATACCCCCGCAGCCCTTTCATTGCATTCGCAAATGTATGTTATGCCCACCCAGGTTGTAGGTAATCGAATTTCAAAGGAAATCGAAAATGTGGTTGCGGTGAAGGTGGTTCTCGGGAAGTTATTTTTATTCACTGGTCTACATAAATTCCATTGAATTATGAGTCTCTTAAATACTTACTTAAGTAAACATGTATATTTATTATTAGAACGATAAAATATAGCAACGACATAGAAACCAGGTAAAATTTTTCTAACACTGTTTTTCAGTAAATAATTACCTGTATTTACGTCATATCTGTGTAACGGTAACTTACTTACCTACATACATATATATAGCTAGATATGCGTACCCCTATCACCGCCACCTTGCTCCCCATCCCCCGTAGAATATCGAATTCCGCTACTACTCATCATTATCGTCAATTTTCACTTCACATTGCTTTCACGTCATATCAGAAGGGGAAAATAATACAACAACAAGTAGTTTAGTTTCAATGGAGAGACATTCTGAGTCATGAGAGAAAAAGAGCTGCATGCAAAACACAACACTGCATTCCCTTTCTTATTCAGTTTTTACTCTGTATTTATTTTGCATAGTTCAGCCATCCTTTTTCATGCTATCACCGAGATCTTTGTGTGAGGGGCTTTTGCGAAGACCTGAGGTAGCATTGCCAATTCGACTGAGGTACATACTGCAAATCAAAGCTGTCCCCAAACGAACACCCATCACTGTCAAAAGCTGTTTTGGGGATTACACACAACACCAGAAAAATATATACTTACAAAATACCATACATATAATATATGAATAATATTTGATGCATATAATATTTTGCTGTTATGCAAAAAAAAATATTGAAAAGGATATATCTTTTTACCGTTACATCGTAAAGTTGAGAGATTTCAGTGGATACTGCAGAAATCAAGTCGACCACACAGAGTGATGAAGAGTAAATCAACGCTGCCATTTGAACGGTTCTCACGACATTTTTGTCACGTATGAACATAACCCGCCAGAAGGTAACCGAAAGCGCTGTCACCAGGAAAAAAGAGAAAATGATGAAACAGGATTAATAATTCACTCAACCAAATGATGACTACATTACACGTAGTATTTACATTTTACTATAAAAGGGTAAATACACTTAATTAAGTGGAAAATTTAAACGCGTCTCACTATGCCCCAACATCCCATTAAAATTTTACGTGAGCTTCTCTTCATTTCCTTCAATTTATGTGAAGCATATGGAGGATTTAGAAGATACATAAATTACAGAGTAAGTGATAGTGTTTACCAAGTTGAAACCCTCTCGGGTGAGAACAAAAAAAGTGACAGGAGAAAGCATAGCATGTTGAATAAACCAAAAGAAGAAGAAAAAAAGGATGTCAACAATTGTAAATACTACACGTCTATCATCTATCATCCATTTAGATTCAAATGACCAACTATCCCCAAAATACTAGGTTTACACAAAACAAAAAAGAGCTTTTAAGAATGAATGATCTTATTTGTCGCCTGCGAAATTCGCAATTTACAAGACTGGAAATTGGATTTGACATTATTTTTTTTGTGGGGGGAAAGAGTTTAGAAGTACGACAGGGGAGATTTAATAATACACTTTAATAGTTAAGTATTTACTTATTTATATAAAAATATATGTAGGTATAGTTTGTAAAATAAAAGTACCGAGTAAAGCGACTGCATAATACTTTGATGCCATCATCCAGCTCTCTTTGTCCTCCTGCTCTGATGTTTGTTGCCGTTGAATACCGAGTAATTTGAGTTGACATGCTTGTCTGGGAAAGAATAGGATCAATAATGCTTGAACAAAGAGCATTGCGGAGAGAAAAGCTTGCCAGTTCCAAACCCCCTTGGGAAATTTCACGTACAAATGCTCATTGTGACCAAGTACTTGCGAAATCTGTAAAAAAAATATTATAAGAAGACAACATGAACAAGAAAAAAATGGTCTTTATGATAAGGAAAAGAACAAAGAATACATATATATATAAATGATAGGTAACAAAATAAATTGATGGGTGCATTTTTTTTCTTTTTCCTATACACAAACACAAGTAACATTTGGACTATCATCCAAAAAAAATCACAATAAGTGTACATAAGATTTTCATGTTTTTTTTCAAATCCACTTTCTTTTCTTTTTTTTATATTCCATTCTACTCTCCATCGTAATAACCTTTCATCTCATCGCTTTTTCAAGTAAAAAAGGAATAAAGTAATCGATGTAATGTATCAGAATGTATACCTATATGTAAGTATACATATATACGTCTCAAGTGAAGAGGATGAGGACCAACCATTTATATACTTTTTCAGCCAATCCACTAGTGAAAGAATCTTTGGGGCTCAACTTAAGAAAAACAGTGTAGTTTATTTTAAGAGCCTTTTTTTCTTTAAAAAAAATATGGTATACTTTATGAATCGTGTCTTTACACAAGTTACATCATTTTGTACAAGGAGTGTCGGAATAGATGTTTTAAAGGTTTTTAAGGGATTACTACATGCACACACACTCAGTCACACATACAACATCCCACATCCGGAGAAATGGAGAAGAGATTAGAATTCCATCCTCGCTATTTTTCTGTGCTAAACGAAACCCCATCTTTCATATCAAACCAAATGCAACAATGAAAGTTTGCAGGATACAAAAACATGCCACATACCTTAGGTGGATGTATGCGTATATCTATTTCTTATATAATTATTAACTACCGAAAGCATTTATCCTTAAAAGGTAGTTTATTCGATCACTCTGTTTGTCAGCATGTCCGTCTCTAGCTCAGCCAATGGTTGACCAATTTTATGTTCGATTCATCAAGGTGACGAAGTCACATTTCACCACTACTAATAGACTAAAAGCAGATGGACCCTTATCATCCTTTTTGTTTCAATTTTTTTATTCGGAAATCAATAGAGCTCATTGGGTATGATAAATAGCTCTCACTCGTTTGGCCCTAATCTCAACAGTTAACGAGTTTTGACGGTTAGAAAAGTGACGTTTATGTACTTTTAAACATTGGAGTTATTTTTGTTAGCCGATTATATAAATCAAACCTTCAACGAGCAATTCCATTTTAGACCAATCTGCTTTCGGTAGTTGTTTTCCCCGGGTTTAAACCGATTTTATTTAATTTCTTGCCGACTTATATATATTAGCTCTAATGAAAAAATCTTTTCTCGATTTACACACAGACAAGTTTAATAAGCTACATGAGATACCTTTGGTATATGTTTTTCAAAAAATGTGTTTACTTTTTTCCTAATATTCTATTTCATTTTTTATAATCAGGTTTACGCAACAAGATCATTATAATGTTTATTTGATTTAGTTTTTTTTTCAGGGAATGCCTTTAAGCAGCATGAAAAATAACTTGTATCAATTTCCTTTTGCTTTACATTTTACCAACAGCGGAATTTCCAGACCCTCATTAGTAGCAAACGTCAACGTATGCCTAATAAATTAAATATTCTTTTTGCAAATAGACAGACACAAGTCTTCTCATCTATCTATCTGTTGATAATAAGGTGCCTTGTAAATTGTACATTAGGAAAATATTACACATTTCGGAATATCATGCGAGGGTTGGGTTGTAATGTGCAATGTAGGTATATGCATTGCATTGCATATGTACATACCTGACTCAGGTATTTTTTACCTTTGATCGATGAATGTCTCCGTTGTCGGTTTCCCCCACTCCAAGAATTTTCCGCGTTTTTAACCTCGAGTGTAGGTCGCCACTGCTATGCTTCCTGTCGGTACAGTAATTATCAAACTATATACATTACACATAATATTTCATCATCATTCATACAAGTTCCTTTTTTCTTCAAATTCAGTCGTTATGAACATGTGACCTTAATAATTAATTAGGATACCATTCTAAAAGCCTATCTTCTTTTAATAAAAATGTTATGCTTCTCAATCATTTTGCACTTGCATTTTCAGCAAGTTAATATTTATACTCACATTGCTTGCGTAGACTTTTATTTTTGGTATTTTATAATGACAGTATATAGTAAAAAGAATTGTTTCAATGCTTCATTAACAGAATTTGCATAAGTTTGAATTTTGCGAATCTTTTGTTTAAACCATCTTGATAATTAATACTAATTTTTAGTGCAATGAAGAAACAAAACCAATAGTCATTAGTCCTACACATTATTATTATAATATTATTATTAGCATAGAGTCAACAAAGCTAAACTAGGAGCAAGCAATAGTGTTTGACACGAAAGGGTAAATGCATGCAAGGCAAGGTGATGTAAAAGGATTTTGTTGCTACTGATTTTAAGCTCCATTCAACTCCCTTTGCCTATCAAAACTTATTATTATTATTTTACTCTGTGTAATAATAATGAACGTTCCATTTCCTTTTTGTGCTATTTCAGCTTGCTATAAAATCAAAGGCTTTATAAAAGTTGAAAAGACATAAAACGGGAAAAAGCACAAGCTCAGCAGTGGGAAAAGAGATGAATATAAAGAGGAAGCAAAAGTCTGTCTTGCTTACTATGTTACTTACATAACATAACATGCAATATTGTTTTTGACAAGAGGAACAAGAAAAATGAAGAGGAGAGAAGAAGGCAAAAAAAATCCACTCTTCTCAATAAGTTTTACTTGAGGCGTCTTTCGGCATCTAAGCAAAATCCTCAAAGTGTGTATGTGCAGTTTTTTGCGGTCCAGCTCAACAACTACAAAATATATAAAAGCATAGCATAGCATCAATATCATGGTTATTTGAGCTGATTTGATTCTCTATAAATGAATTATTGAGACTTGATGATGTTTCTGCGAAACAGGTTTCTAGAGTATTTGCTATTATTATTATTGCATACATAAATATATTGCTCTTATTTGGTTTGTTTCCTCCTTTTTTTAGCCTGGCTGTATAAAATAAAAGGATTATTGTGCATTTGTTCCGCCGCTGCTACTGCTATGCTGCTACTGACATTGCACCCACAAATACAAGCATGAAAGGTATAAAGGATCAATGTAATGTACGCTTTGTTTCCTTTGGAATGCTCTTTGTCTTTACTCTTATTATTATGCTTTTATTATTAGGCTTTGGTTAAAAGAAACAACAAAAAATGTCTAGTTAGCAGGAGGACAAGGAAGAGAAGCCTCCATAAAACCTTATTAGAAGGGAAAGGAAAGAGGGCAGAGGATTTGAGCAATAAAGAAATTGTTGCTGATGGTGGTGGTTGTTTGGTAGGTGGTAAAAAAATAGGAAAGGAAGTGAGTGGCATCCATAAAATGTGAGGAGAAAACGCCAAACCAGCAAAAAGGAATAGGTGAGGCTATAAAGGGAACAGAGATTCTCAGAGAGAGAGAGAAAGATATGTGTGGCATGGGCACTTGTAAAACTGGTGGCAAAAATTGTAAAAATCTACGCTACTCCTACTCCATTTTGTCACTGTTGTTGTTACAGTGAAAGCTTGCTGTTTTTTGCTTGCTTAAAAAAAGGAATATGTTTTTTAGGTGAGAACAGGAAGCGTGAAGTGATTCCGTGATGAGAAATCCAAAACATTTTATTGTTCTGCAGTATTCACATGACTATATAAACAAGGTACACTCACCCACCTTCATAATATAATGTACCTGTGTGTGTGCATCCAACTTGGTGTAAGTGTAAATGCTACATATTTTTTTAATAGCCTATAAATATAGCTGCAATGCCATAAGGCATAAAATATTATATACAAGATGCATAAATATATTGCCAAATGGGTAGTAGGTAAGTATTGCATAAATAGGCAAGCCAGAGCGCATATTATTATTATGATCAAATACAAGTCACGTCCCACTCCTTTTTCCTTCATGATTGATGATGAGCAATTCTCTGAGTAAAAAGCCAGCAGATCTGTAGAAAAGATAATAAAAAAGTGCTATTTTTTTATTGCATTCGTCTCACTCAAACAGCCAATAGCATAAGGAAATGGCTGTGCTGCTACTATAACAAACAAGCAGGTGAAACTGCAATGTAAACAGGGTGCTTTTACTATGTTATTGTTACTACTACTCCTACTACTACTGTGGTTTTCTTCATGAATTTTAGACTATATTATTAGATAGCAAGGTAGATATTTAAAAAAAAATAAGGTCTATTTCTATACTTTTTATAGTAGGGAAATTCAACCTTAAGAAAGCAGATATATTTTTTAGATTTCATTTTGGTTTAAAACAAAAAAAAAGTTTAAATGAAATTCATTTCTCTCCTTTGTTGTTACAGCTCTCTGGTTTGCTCTTGCATTTTCTACTTGTCGGGGGAATCAGGGATTAATCCGACCAAGCGTCAGTGTGAGAAAAAAAGTATCTCAACTCAAGTAAAACATATGCATAATATGTGAGGTAGTATAGTTTGCCGTGGTCTTTAGAAAAGCTTACCTTTAATATGCCATTGTCAAATCCACTTAAAGTGGTTTTGCATTGAAAAAAAAACTTTTTCTTTACTGAAGATATATAAACAAGCGATGAATTCTTTAAGGGAAATGAAATGAGTTTTATTTTTAAAACATCTCCTCAAGTTACTTAAATCTGATTGGATGATAAACTCATTAAGGATTAAACGTTTTTAGTTGTTTGATTATAAAAATGGATTAGAATATTGTGTTGGGATAAATATATTTTTTTATCTTGTGCATTTGTGAATCCGACACTCTTTTAAGTTTCCAGTCTCCTAAAAAGTTGATAAACTAATTCCATCCTTTGTAAATAAAAAGGGAAACCAAACTACCTACTTTACTACTTACCTTTCCAACTTTGGTGGATTAATGACCCGTCGCAAGTTCTCCTTTTGCATAAGTTTCTGTTTGTTGGCAATTAGAGCTGCAGTAGAAGTAGTGGCTTGGTGGGTGGGTGATGATGATGACGATGTTGTTGTCAGACAATCCGCAGGATAATCCAGAGAGCAAGATGAAGAGGAAGCCACAACTACTGCAGCCTCGGATGACGATGAACCTGTTCCAAGTATCAATTGAGATGGTGTTAATGAAGAGCGACTTGCGGTAGCCCTAACACCATCATCAACAACAACGGCGGCGGCAGGAACAGGAGCAGTAGAATCACCACAGATAATACTGCTTCGCAGGCTCACAGTACTACTACGCTCACCTAGATTAATTAAATTAGTCGAAATAGAACCAGTGTTTTCCTTGTTCCCGCTAATAACATTACTCTCCTCCATTCTCGAGTCCAAAATTAGTCTTTGTGTTGGATAAATAAATAGCTGCTATGAATATATGCTTGTCGCACTTGTTCTTCCTTTCTTTCTTTTTCTTCCTGTTAGTCTTTTCTTTAACAGCAGCAAACAAAACTTTTGTTCTTTTGTTCTATATTTCCTCAGCAATCATCATGAGCCACTATTGAACGGAATAATGATGACGTTTTTTAAGGCCCAGTTTTATGTTTCTACGCGTCATTCGTCTAATCTGAGAAAACAGCCAGCTCAGCAATACAAAAACCAAAAAACCCACTGCAGCTATTAATATTTATTTTTGTTACTTCACATGTCCTTCTTTTCTTTTTGTACGAAAAAGAAATTTTTGAAGCAAAATTTTCGGCCTACTGGACCTGAAAATGAAGAGAGAAAAATGGAAAGCTTTCAACACACACACACTTCTGACTTGACTATTACTGTTTTCTTTTCACACACCAAAAAACCTACTCGCCATTCACAAACAAAGCTGTGTTTTTTAGGTTATAGGTTGGGCATAATGCAACAGGTTCTGTTTGGAGTGCACACACACACAAAAACTCTCAATTCACTCTACCCAACACACACAGACACAGACACACGAGTGACTTTGATCCTGTTTTGACTGCGAGTGAAACGAAACGACGACGAAAAGAGAAAGCTGGAGAAAATAATGCAGCATCGAAGTAAAATATAGTGTAGAAGAGCATACATGAAGAGAGAGAGAGAGAGAGAGAGAGAGCGGAGCACAGCTCACAAGATCTCTAAACAAGAATATAAAGAGAATTTGTCTTTGAGTTTTGCTTATAGCTTAGCGTAAAAACTCATCGTCATCATCTTCACACACTTGTTACTAAACTACTGCTACACTAACACTACCAAAAAAACAGACCACACACACACATATACGTATATATATATATATATATTATACAATATATAGGTTAGATACTATATGAAATTTTGCAGCCTCATGACATGATGATGATGATATGCTGGTCTTTAGTTTAGTTTACTAGAGAAACGTGTGTTGTGCGCTGACTGGACTATATATACTTGCTGTACAAAAAAATGGATTATACATTTTTTGTTCTATTCTTGTTCAATTCTCTATTTTTTCTTCTTTTTTTTACTGCGTTGCTGCTATGTTACTTGTTATGCTATGTGTGGTGGTGATACATATGTTTGCTGGTAAAAAAATCAACTAGAAAACATGACGGCTAAAATATATAATAATAAAATACTATATATAGTGTACATACATATATAAATAATAAGTTTAACTATGTACCTATGTATGTATGTACATTGAATGACCAAATAGCACCTTCTCATAGACACACAACCATAATTTTATATGGCCATTTACTTTCATTTTGTGAGTGTGAGTGAGTTTTAGTTGCTGAGAAGCAAACTGAACAAGATCTTGCTGTTTTTTTGCCGTTATCTCATATTCAGTTGCAAAAAGTCTCACAATCAGTTAAGCTAATGTATGTATGAAAAAATGAAGTATATTGCTATATATATCTACTTTATATGTATATGCATGAGCTGTTGTGGAAGAAGGCTATATTATGGAAGAATAAAATGCAACATGGCTTTATCTATTTTCTCGTGTGTTCGTCATAGTCATCATGGTGGTGGTGCTGGCGGTGGTCGCCTTTTCATGTAGTCCAGAGAAAAGTGTGTCCTTATTTATATATAGGATACATAAACTTACAAGTTATATCCGTCATGTCATCCTTCTTCATCTAGATTGTAGATGTGCATGTGTGTAAGCATTCCCTTGTAAAACAAAGAGAAAGTAGCGCGGAAAAGATGTAATTTGCTGAAAACTTGTGTTTTCACGTGCAATATCCTGTGTAGCGGGATACTATACATTATATGGCATTCAGCTTCCGGTCGGAATAATAATATTGATAAATCGGAGGAACTCCACTGTGTCAATTTGAGGTTGGGATTGTATCCCCTTTGCCTGTTGTAGCCTCCGGCTATTGTTAATAAGCTTGGTAATTGTGGAAAATGCAGAAGCTCCATATACGGACGAAAGAAACCACAATAAAAATGGATTTTAATGCTTTTAATAGCCTAACGTACAGTGAATCTACCTGTACACCAAAAGAATTAAATTACAGAGTTATTGGGTGAATGAACGGAGCTACGGATGGAATATGGGATCCCAATGACGATATACGCGCTACCTAATAATGGAGAGTGAGTTGTGTTGTGATAGCCCAAAAAACTATTTTGCAGAGCGAATCCAGTTGCAGCAAAAAGTATAGGAAAAAAAAGAGGACACAGGAAAGGGGGGAAGGATGTCGACCAAAAAGGGAAAAGGGAGAGAGACAGACTAATAAAGCGTGGAGGGTAAAAAAGTGTAGCCGTTGTGTAGTAGTAGCAGTAGTAGTAATGGTAGTCATGTAGTTAAATATGTACGTACAATCATAATAATAATAATAACATAATATATTTATGATGGTCATAGGACATTGCAACCAAGTAGAGGAGGAGGAGAGAACAAGACGAGTTGAAAAAGAGAGAGGATGTTTCAGTAACTGTCGTCCTTTAAACTACTTATGGGCATTCTACATGTGATTATAATAATAAGAAAGAGGACCTGACCTGAAGAACAAAAGCATACAAATATTTATAAAAAACGGAAATGAACCAGGCTGGAGCACGTTAACTTGGAAGATTATTTTTACATTGCCATTTTTTGCTCAAATCTTGAAATATATATTGCAAGTTTATCTTTCATTGTATTTAATTACACTTATACTAATAGAGAAGCAGACTCTGCTTAGCAGAGTATTTATTTTATATTTTTAAAACATGTATGTATTTTTATTTGTTGAAATTGAAGAATTGAATATCTTTAAATTTGTGAGGAAAAAAAGGTTTCAAAATTGATTTTATCAAGTTGCCCCTGTATTTCACTACTACACCAAGAAGTAGAGAAATTGCCATACATAATGCACAAACATTGATGTAGAACGATACATATAGCAGTCAAGCAGCATTACATTTAATGGAAACCGTCTTGAAATCTCTCTTTCTCTATCTATCTGTCTATTTTTCGCTCTCTGTTGCAATTTCCATGTGTTTGGCCTTTTATGTTTCTTTTCATGGAAAAGAGCCACCATTCGAAAAGTATACATTATGCATTGTACATGTTTCCTACCCTATTATTATGCTTAAATTGACATACGAATTATTTGAAGATTACAGCAAAGTAGCATGTCGTATGATGATGATGTTGGTGGCACCGGCAACAATTTCCTTCATTTTTTTCTCCGTCTTCTCTCTTTTTCATATCAATTTTTGAATTTCAGAATGATGCACATTTTCTCCATCCCAGCGACTTGTCCACGAGTGAAGGCACGAGCAGAGAAGTACACATCTTACTCTATAAAGCAAGTGGGTCGTAAACTCTTAAAAGTGCTCACAACTTATGGCTCACTTAGAATGAAAAAAGGAGTAGACCATATAGCAGCATATAGTAGGCAGCAGTGAGGTGGATTTTCTTCCGAGAGCTTTTTTTTTCTTGAAGAAAAAACATTCACTCACATCTCACTCAAGTTTTCGTATTGTACTTTACTTATTTCTGCCCTTCCATTCTGTCTCGAGTGATAGCTTAAGAAATAGTAGACAGGAACCCAAAACTTTTCCAAAGAACATAATTCAATAGTCAAAGAAATCGAGCACAGCGTGAGAGATGTACGATCCGTTAACATAATACATACTCTGTCTGCATAACTCTTTTTTATGGTATCATGATGACATGACGATACTGATCTCAACAACAGAGCTGACCAAATGTAAAATTTGCTTACAAAAATTCGTTTAGAAACAAGATTATTCCCCTTAATTGCTGATCGCAATATTTGAAATAAAGACATGCCAAAATGAATTAGCTTTATCAGTTGAAATACAAACTTCCAGCGTAATACAGACAGCATATACAATCAAAATATTTTAAAATCACAGAATACCTAATAGAGACTGGTACAGAGAAAATAATAATTTGAGTCATTAGAAATTTTATATAACGTTTCATTGCATATTTCATTTCTTCTGATCTGTGACGAATTAACACTATAAATTTATTCCTTAATGAGCTTTTTGCTTTTTTGAAATTATCATTTTTAAAAATTTATTTATTATGTTTTTGGCTGGCTTTGGTGACAAAAAATCGAGCTCCTAAAACCGCGCTCGTAAAACTTTTACTTTTCGCTTGGCTTTAAACGTGCGCACATGCAAATATATATCGTACATGAAAAAAGAGAATGAGCTTTATCCAAAAATGGACATAGGTAAATACATGCAAAAGCACATATAAAGTCAATTTCTTTTTTATGAAAAAAACATTTTCTAAATTTTTCTAAACTTGTCAAGTCAAACGAGTTTTATTAAAATAACTTCATTTTTATCATTATTTCGAAACTTTAATATTAAAGTCAGTTTAATGGAAATGAATATACTGGCCTTAAAACTATTAAACGATTTATGGTCTGCAGAATTTTATCAGAACTTTGGACACAAAAATTTTGGAAAACAAATTTCACCGACAAAAAGACCTACCCTGATTTAAGTATCTCATTTCAAAGAAAACAGTCAGCCAGGAAACAATAGAAATCCCCAACCCATCTTGACGTATTTGGGATTCTGATGAGCATTATTATTATTGATATTAATATTGATTTTAATTCAATATAAACATAAATAATATCATCAACAAAAATTCAGCACAAGCACAAGCCGATAAACGTGAAGAGAGATGATCCAAAACATACGTTTCATTTTACGTGTTTTACCAAACAGATCTCAGCAATCAACATCAATTCCTCT
Organism: Paronellides praefectus; assembly: GCA_027744595.1. Lineage (NCBI taxonomy): Eukaryota > Metazoa > Arthropoda > Collembola > Entomobryomorpha > Paronellidae > Paronellides > Paronellides praefectus. The sequence continues at coordinate 21,374 of JAITYZ010002470.1, forward strand.
CATATTTCCAATTCATTTATGAAAATTACATAACATTTGAACAGAAACCTGTCAAACCAATTTCGTAAAAGTAGCAAGACAATGCAAAAAAACAAGTTTCCGTTGTTGGTAGGTGTTTAGTATTTAGCGATGCTCTTTTATACGATGTATTTGAGTTCGACAAGTAGATTACAGGCAAAAAATCAAAAAATACAAACAATTTCCATTTCTTCAACCAATCTTCTTCTTCCGTTGATGCAATCCACAGCTTTTAACAATATTTCAAATGAATACAAGTAAATAAGGCGTAAATCTTACGAATTATAAATTGATTTTGATTGATGAACATGAATGCATGCATGATTGAGTATGCAAGAAAATGTAATGAAATTTGACACTCAAATACATAATTCCATTTCGGATTTACGTCGAGTTAAATAAAAAGCACGTGATAGTATATACGCAAAATATTTACAAGCATAAAATTTGACGGATTAACTTTTGAAACCACCCACGTTCCTCCTCCTGTTTATTACTTGACATCTTTGTAGAAAATGCGTCGAAAACAAATTTGATAAAAAACGAAGAAGACAACTGTTGAACTGCATACAAAATAAAGTGTTCTTTAATTTAATTTGAAAATGAAAGCTTAGCACGAGAGTAGGCGGACATGCTCAACATATTAAGCAGACTCTTTTTTATTATTATTACGTATCGTCATGCTAAAGTAGCTCAACGACAGCTAGAGTTGTTCAAAAGGAAAGCACGTTACGTCAACTAAATATACTCTCACATGACTTTGTTGACATCAGCAGCAGCAGCAGCAGCAGAGGAAAAAGAAAAGCAGTTTGTTAATCTAGATAATTAATAGAGGACAGCAAACTATCAAAATGTTGTGGTGATGCTCATGATGATGGTGTCGTATGACATACAACTTTCCTTCTCTCGTTTTTTTTCAAGAGAAAGTTGTAAGAGCATGCGGGAGAAGGTTGGTGACGTGACCACAACAAACTCGGTTACAAGACAAGGCAAAAAGACCTAGAAAGTTGATATGTCAGGGCTACTTATTTATTGCCTTGCTGACAAAGTCATATTAAGAGTTAAGAGGAAGCTCATCGGTTGTGGTGGTGCAGTGAAGGAAGAAGAGCTCTGGTGTTGGTACTACTACTATTTAGATTGCTTTGTTTTCTTTACGTGTAAACAACCCATGTTGACATAATAAGTCCACATTGCATGTCGTGCACAATGGCCATTCCAGAATAAACAAAGTACCTAGATGCATCTGTATATTTATGTAGTAGCATCAATATAATAATAAGATATTTAATGACAATTCTCTTTCCCTTCACAAAAAAAGTGGCTTCTTTCAGCTTTGAGCAGTACTAAGAAATGTTAGACAGGCTTTCAGCCAAAAGAAAATAGACAGCAAACACACCGACTCACAAAAAACATGATAAAAATGTATTTTCTCTTCTCTGTGAACTTTGACTTTCTTTCAGTTGCTCAAATCTTCAAACAAAAACTTTTAATTTTAATTTAGCCAGAAAAGGAGATTAGGGATGGACCAAAGTGCTCATAAAAACGTAAAAGCTTGTCGTTAGGTGTCACCAACCAAAATCCTCCACAAACACTTCAAAAAGTTTTAAATGATTGTATTCTTTTGTATGGTAGGTAAATACAACAAAAAAATATTCTGACATGTAACTAAGCACACTAAGGTATGTATGTATGCAGCAGTAAAAGCAACAGTAAAAGTTGGAACATATATTTTATGCAGGTGCTATTATGGCTGTATGCTTTTTTACGCTGCAGCTGAAAAAAAGGTAGGATTGCTGTGTCTCTCGTCTCTCTTGATACCCCAAAAAAACATCAAATGGTATGCCATGCAGTCATAATCATTATTACCATCATAATGTACACAATACACTTGCATTTCCATCCAAACAAAAAAGGAGTGAAACAACAACATTATATTATGATATCCACCAAATGCGGGTATGTAAAAGGGAGCAGATTATTTGATGATGAAGATGATGAAGTACTCAAGCAAAAGGACATAACACTAGAATAAAACAAATGGCTCTTTTGTGTCTTGGTGTTCTGTAAGTGCTTTTGCATTTCAAATTGCACTCTCTCCTCCTCTCTCATCTTCTCTCCAAAATAGAATTTTAACAAGCCAAGTGCAAATCCCTTCCATTAGCCATAACCACTACCCGACTTTCAAGGTACATATATGGTGGATACATCTAAATTGCATGAATGTCTACTCACCTATGCGCGTGCACACGTGCAACTGTTTGTGTGTGTGTGGCGTACTAAATAATATGCAGGCTGTCTAAAGTAATGTGAATTACGATTTTTCAAAGCTTTGCACCTTTCAACTTTGTTGAGCTATATAAGCAAATAAAAGAGTCAGTTTACAAACATGTACAAATAATGTGGAAAACAGATCAAAAGACGAAGCTTATTATTTCCGGATTCCCATCCTCAACGATTTTATACATCTTTCCTTGAATATTATAAATATTTTGTGGTGTGATGGTATGTGTGGGTGGATACTGGGTAGATTGGGAAAAGGTATTTTTTTATATAGATTCCACAGAGATTCTAAATGTGAAACATTCCAGAGCAGCATGGAATCTATTTCCGCAAGTTTTTTTTCTTTTGTGACAAAATGTTCGAAGGAACGGATAAATTGATAAAAATGTGTTTGTCGGGAAACTGGAAATTGTGATGTTGCTATAACGTGGGTTGTTGAAAATTTGTAAAAGCTGAAAAAGGATGAAACAGCGTCACCATCACCACACAGCACGACAGTCTGTAAAACGCACCTGCACAGTACACGCACATACATATTCCCTGGAACAGAAAATCAAAAGATACGCTTAAAGGTAAAATGGGATTAAAAATTGTTATCTATTTGTTATTTCTCCTGTTCCCTTTGCTAATGGTTTTGATATTTGGCATTTTGGTAATTTGATTTTCTTTTGTAACCTTTTTAAATCGATCTAATGAAGTGATGCGCTGTGATATATTGAAGTAAAATGCAGAGAAATATCCGCAAAATTAAGCCTTTTCAACTGGAAAGAAAAAGCCTTTTTAACTAAAAAGCGACTTTAATCAAAGTAACTAATGATGATGATGACAGAGGAAGTCGCCATTAAAACCCTTTTTGTTTCGTACACAGCTTAAGTTGTCTATCATCACATCACACAAGCGGATCCTGCCATCCCACGTACTTATTCAGTTCAAAGAAGTGGAATTACAAAATAGGCATACCGAGATGAAGATCTCTAGCACAAAAAGATGTGATCAGCAGATAATAATATGCTATTGAAACGAGTGTAAAAATAGAAAATGGAAATAAAGTGAATTCCATTTTCTATTTATATGCTCGTGGAAGTCAAATTCTACTTATTTGACTGGAGTCAAACACACAGAGTAACGCCAAAAGAACAAAAAAATTGTTATGATGAAGCCCTCTACACAAACATGATACGGAATTTGAGATGCTTACTTAATAGTAATAATGACGGTGACGGTGATAATCAGATTAGATGTGACGATGACGACAGTGTGACAACAGGGATCATGATTTAAAAAACAAAAGGGTGATTGGTTTGGGGAATTGAACCAAAAATACTGGTGTGCCATTGCCATATACTTTAGTTGCTTGCTCCCATCACCCTGTAATCATCAGAGAAAGCAGATAGACAAATTGAAAGAGAAAGCTTCCATGAAGTCCTTAATAGTTATAATACCATCTTTGGATAATTGATAATATCCTTGCCAGTCCCATTCTCTATCTACTTTCTTAGCAGCTTTGTATTATAGCCCTTGTGCCATATGTGTAGTGAAATTCAACATGCTCTGATGAGTTGGCTTTTCTGGTGGCTCATGTTTTTTTTGTGTGTGTTTAGTGGCATCACCACCCATCCTAGTCTAAGCGGAAAATCCTTCCAAGCAGCAACTCTGCCCTGTTCCGGAAGACTGCATAAAAATATACAGTTTCGTATTATCTCTCGCTCGCTTTTGCTTTCTCGCAATGCAATATGTGTAAATACAGAAAAGTAGTAGTAGTAGTAATTTGATTGCCTGCATGGATGGAGGGTATATGGAATGAACACAAGTACAACAGTTTTGAAATCTTAAATATTACATGGCTTGTTTGCTGATTGTGGTAGCTACGTAAATGCAAATCACACAGAGTCATAAGAGAAAGGCGTTATGATCATGTCGATGATGAGGATGGCAGGTAGTTGAAAATTGAGACTGAAAAGATGTAGAAAAAAGATCTTTATATGAATCTTTTAGTGGGCGTGATTTGATTTTCATTTAGAGCAGAGAATATTAAGTGAGCGAAAGTGGACACAAATATCACCCACCGACCACGGGAACGCATGTTTCCTCTTTGAGCATATCACGTACACTGACAACACCGTCATCTCCGCAACCATGTAAATTAAGCCTCTGGTTTATTATTTTTTTAGAAACATAATCAATCATAATTTTCAGTGTACACTGCTACATGACCCATGTATGAACGTTACACACGCGCTCCTTTACAACAAGCCAATAACCAAAATTCACGTTGGCCCTCCGGCCAGCCTTTCGGACTTCTTTCATTGTGGAAAAGTGTTTACAGCTACTTTCCTATCTAAGGCACCATCTCCATTTTTCTCTGAATTCATGTTTCGGTTTATTAATTCATGCATTATACAGGTTAGAATTTAGGTACTTTGTACACATAATTCTAATCGAACAAAAAATGTATAATTACAAAAAATTAGCACATATCTTTCGATTTAAAAAAATCACGGAGGTTCGTCCAACAGGAAATAACCATTTTTTATGTCATTTCGTTATGTAGCATTTTTTCTATACTGCACTTTTACTTGCTTGCAGAGTTGTTTTTTATAGCTTCCTTGTCCCTTGCGTTTGGTCGGTGGTAAAAATGTGTCTGAAACCAAACCACAACAAAAATCATAGTATTTTCACTTGAATGGAGATGGAGAGCGAGTGAAGGTCATCTGCTGAAAGCAGACAAAAAACATTAAAAAATACTGGTGGTGGTGGTTATAAATGAAAGTAGGATACAGTTAGTATGTAGGTTATTATAGATATTACTTAGTTGATCATCATGATACTGATCGTCATAGAGAAGTGTGTAAGTAAAAGTTTGTGTGTCTGTCCGATGTTGAATGGAGGAAGATGGTTACATTAAGACAAACAGAACGATGAACAAGAGACGAAGAACGGAGAAAAGAAGAGAGAGAAAGACAAGCTAGTCATTATTATAGTTTTTATATTTTATATACAACAAACCAACATAACCACCTCTCCTCCCTTTCGAAAGAAAAGGAAGGTCAGATGAGTAAAAGAGAGAGAGAGAGAGAGAGAGAGAGAGAGAGAGAAGAGAGAGAGAGAGAGAGAGATGACGCAAAGCTTATGTTGATAAAGAAGAAAGTAGGTATAAGTAAAGTACACAAGCATAAGAGAAGTATATGCATTACTTTGCTAATTGTAGGTTCTATCATCTGCCTAACAAGGCAGAAGAAGCATGATATCTAGTGAGAGAAAGAGAGAGAATAAAAGTGAGTGAGTGATACAATAGCAATCACACCCCCGTGCCGCAAGTTAAATTAAATTGTACACTTTCTTGTTACACATTTCACTTCATGTGTAAGTGTATACCTATGTCTATAAAGGAGGTTTTCTTGTAGTCAAATAAAGAAAGGATATACATTATATATGTAAGGAACAAGTTACTAATATTGGTTTATATACAGTTCCTATGTAATAATAATATGTAAACGTGAATCGGGTTGAAATGAGAAAGCTGTAAAAGGATCTAGAGAGACAGAGAGCGAGTCCTATCAATCTACATAGAGAGAGCTTATTACAGAGATCTAAGATGAGACACAGGCGATGAGAAAGATACAGCACGTTTTCTCTCTGGAAGAGAGGTTTACAAGAAGTGGACATTTTTGCCTACATACATTCCACGGAAAAATCATGATGATAAATATAACCTGTGTGTAACTTTGTAAAAATTATTATCTTTCAACTTTTTTTGGCCTTGGGGCAATGATATACATTATTCTAAATTGTCAAACTCATCCAGCATTATTGCATTTTTTATTTTGGTACAAATGTCAAATGGTTGAAAAATCAATGCAGGTGCACGTGCTGATTATTTGTTTAGTACACTTTAAAAATCTTTATATTATTGCCATTATTGTTAATAGGGCCGGGGAATGTCTGCAATAAAGTCGAATAATAATAATAATGATATATATTCATCTTTTAAAATCAAAATGAATACTCAGCTTTTTTTATGGGGTTGTTGGTAATGGTAGCAATGGGTCAGAGCTTGATTGTCTCAAAGTGCCCCGAAAGAGCAATAAGTAGGTACAGACTACAGACATCTCATAAATCAGGAGAAATTGATCTTTAATTTTATGTCTTGTCGGTACTAAACTAAACTACGCATCATTCATATTCTTCTTCTTGGTTCCACTTTCTCATGATTTCTCTTCAGTGTTCCCGGATGCTAATGAAATTATGACTTCCATATGTACGTACACCATTAAAAAGTTTCAGAACTACAGCGTTATTTTGCATGCATGTATTTACGCAGATATGGGAAATGCAAGGTACAACTTTCGATGATGGATGATATCATCCCAACTTCCCAAAGAATCTTACTGAGAAAGGATGAGACTACTTTCCGAGTAAAATGATTAACGGATTTATTTCTTTATGTAGAAACCCCATAGTTTTCCCACTGTGTACTTTACTTTGCGGTTTATGTTTTATAAGGCAATTTAGTGGTTCTTGTAGATGTAGTAGTTCTAGACAGAAGAGTTTTGATTTGGAGCAAGTTTTCTTCTACTGCATTACGTTAAATGGGTTCATTAATAAACTAACACTTCGTAAACAACGCCACATTTCTCACCTGTTCTACTACAATGGGAGCATAAAGTTAAAATGTTATTCTATATATCTCTACATTGTCATTTTTGATATTTTCATATAATCTTTAACTTTCTTTTGACTACTTGGGTCTCGATTCTCAACTAAATAGATTTATTAAAACAACATACGAACTTACTCCACAAAACTATCCCCAAACAATATTTTGTGCCTGCCAAACATGTACATGTCATAGAGGCACACTCCGGAAATGATGATCAAATTCAATGTGATTGCCTAATTCTTATTAGCTTCGTACGGATATCATACATAATTGCTTTTACTAATTGCATGAGAATACTGGTACTACATTTCATGTACATGGGTGGGATTTGGTGCCCAGTGTAGTGTAGATGCTTGCAAATTCTGACGGTCATGTTGGCAGGATTAAGATTTAAAAATACATGTACTTGAAATGTGTTTAATGTGTGATGGTAATAGGGAACTTTATAAAGTAATGCGTAGCGTAGTGCAATGCAAGCTTGTAAAATACGAAATGCAATCACTACGACCTCAATTGAAACACGTGTGATGACAAAACTCAAAACTCGTAACCGGATGGTGTTCCGGCATTAATTATGTGTATTTCTCATGTGTATATAATGTGGGTCTAAAGCCACCGAAACCCCTGGTTCACAACAAGTTAGCGTTTAAGATATTTTGTTTTCTTGCCTGGATTGATATTCGTAATTCGAATATTTCCCAACCCAATATCCTATAGCGAATAAACCTAAATTGAGTTTACACTTGGATAAAATTTTGATAACAAATTAAAGTGAAAATATTGGGATTTGATAGGTAAATGCGCGTTATAAAACTGATGCTTCAACAGATTCCATATTATGTGACAAAATTTGTAAAGGAATAAAAATCATGACTAGCGACTAGAACAACATTTTTAGTACAAATTAGATCGTTTATTACTGAATGCAGATAGTTGTCACGTATAAATTCTGAATCAAAAGCAATACAGAGATGTTCCAGTATTATAGTTTAACTCCTTATGCGACGAATTCATACGGTATAGGTTGCAAAAGAACAGGCTCATTATTTTTCGCCGACACAAAGTGGGCTGGTCGGGGTTGGGCAGGCTGTAAAGAAACAACATAGTAATAAGAACAGACTATCATCATTTATAATCAAGCTTCTTGATTCAAGCACAAAGTGCATTTAATTATAACTCAACAAAATGGAGTAAGATGAGTGTCATTCAATTAATTAAGTTTACCTGTCTCTTGCAAACAACACGGATTCCCTTCTGCTTGGCTTCAATCTTAAGAGCCTCGTTTTGTTGTACACGGTCCAAGAAGTCAGTTCTGCACTTGCTGTGGGTGACGTGTTCAATTCGGACATTGATTCTAGAATAAATACATGTAAAATTTTAATTATAACTGTCACTGGAACGTAACACCATGTCGAAGAACACCTGATACTAGGCTTTGTAGTTTTGTTTTTACAAAATGCTTAAAAAATAAGTGCGTACCTCTTGGGGAGGATCTTGCCACGGATACGCTTGTTAACAATAACTCCTAGGGCACGCTTTGTAACGTTGTAAACTCTACCGGTCTTACCATGGTAGTACCTGTAAGGCATACCTACTTGAACTGCACCATGACCCTACAAAACCAAGAAAAAATACATCCCCAACGAAAATTAGCAAAATTGAAAAAAGTACATTGAACGCAAAAACTCGATTAATTATTTTAACATTCTTCATAGCAGTTACAATATATTATAAATATTCATTCAATTATCATACCTTGATATCCACGATATCTCCAACCTTGTACACTTTCATGTACGTTCCAAGGGGAATGGTACCATGTTTCTTGAAGGGACGAGAGAACAAATCTCTTGTTCCTCGGCGATAACCCTTTGGATTCGTCATTGTATTCTACTTAATCCAACCTGTAACAAAATATTTTTTAAATATCACATTAATTAACAACTTGAGGGATACACACCGGTTGAGTACACCTCTTCAATATAACCCCACACACAACAAGTTAATACATTCACCCACAAAAATAACCAATTTAACCACCTTCCCTCTAACAAACTAATCCCCAAACGCAGTTAATACTTTTTAAAATCCTAAATACATTATTATAACAACAAAAAACTTAACAATCCCAATTAAAAATCTCACCTAAAAAACACGACTTTAAAAATTATGTAGTCCACCACAAACTCAAATGTGATTCAACGAGCCGACTTGCTCTTCAAATGCACGCCTGCTTCTCACACAAATAAAGACAGATTGATTCCCAGCCAGCAAAAATGTGTTAAAAAGGTACCACTCGCTTTTCAGCTTGAAATTTCGCTCTTTCCACTTTTCCCTGTGGTGAGTGAAGAAGGAGCTAAACTATGTGCACAAGATAGCAAGCTTGCTTCTTATATGCCACTCATACAAAATGCACGTCCACAAAAAATAAAATCATTTCATCAGCACATCAGCAGGGGCCCATACATTGGCTTTTCCACTTGATAATAATACAACTTGTATGTACGCAAGTCTTTAATAAACTTGTTACTTTTATCTTTAGATGGCGTTCGTATTCACCTCTAAAAAATCAAGCAAAGAGTAGAGAGTGAAGCAGTAAAAGTGTTTCGTTGCGCGAGCGAGGTTCGCACTAGGTTTTATATTGCAATTGAATGTCAAAAGTAGCAGGAAAGGGTTACTTAGACTTACACTAGCGCAGCAGCAAATTAATGACATTACAACAAAAATCTTCGCTTTTTTAGATTTAGAAATAGCCGAGTACAATATTATACAATACCTACCTGCTGCAATACAACACGGCACGGCACGGCAGCGAAAAAAGTGTTGTTGTTAACAGTACAAAAACAAACACGAACAAAATGTAAAAATGTTAAACAGATAGCAAGAGAAAAAGTGAATCAGAGAAGAAAAAAAAAAGAGTAAATAGTGAATATTTTTCTGTCTCGCATTTACACACACATGAAAAAGATGATGATAAATAAATATTAGTTACCTCTACTACATGTACATATTATTATTATTCTGCTGTTATGTTTGTGAATTGCGTGCGGATCTTTCTGCATTGCATACAAGGAAGAGCGTGCATAAAATGTTAAAATATCTCTGTCTGGTAAAAAAATAAATAAGAGGGTTTTTTATGATGGAAATAAAGTGTTTTAATCTGTTATTATTGTTATGTGATTCTGAGATGTGGTAGTGATGTATTGTGGAAAAAATTACAATGCATACTTCACTTGCAGATGATAATTATACCAATTACACTTTTATATATCATGTATTGTATATTGTAACAGTTTCAACGTCATAGTGCTACCGTAATAATAATTGTGGTATTTTGTTTACGATGGTTGGTGCAAACTAGTCGTCAACTGCCAGGCAGGTGGATATTATTATTGCACTGATTTTTTATTGTTTATTTTGTAAAGAAAGTATTATTCGTCCCGGCGGCGGCGGAATCTATTCAGCATTAATTTTTACAAAAAAAAAGTTGCAAAGTTGTTAATATTTATTTATTTATTGTTAGATTTAGTGATGAAATGTGGATACTTGCATTATGAAAGTGAGGACACAAGAAGAGTAATAATTCCATTCCACCCATTAATTATTACATATTTTGTAATAATAACAACAATAACAGCTGATGTGTTTATTCCGTGTTTGTAAAGTGAATTATTAGGAACTCTAGATTTTTAAATTAGGGGCTGTTGTAAATTAATAAATTGTGGAAGATTGGGACATTTCGCAATTAATTTTAGTTGAAAATTTTATTACAATAAAAGGAAGTCAACTGATCAAGTTGTTTTAGAAACAAGTTTTACATTTCCTTTTTCCTTTGTTGTTTTGTAATAAAGTAACTCTAAATCTAGTCTGAGTAGAAATGACAATGAGTGAGTGGACGTGAAATATAAAATAGTGGGATAATAATAATACACCGGTGACCGGACATGCAACATTAGTCCATTGTGTAGTAAAGTGGTCGTTTAGCATTGTATTAAAACCATCTCTGAGTCTAGTAAAAGCGATCAGATCATGGTAAATGCATGATGTATTGTGTAAGCTTTCTTCTCTTAAACCTCATTCATACTATCTAATTTTTACCATTTTACTTTCTGTTTAGCATTAACTTTTTGGCTATTGATTTACGCATCTCATTTTATGTATTTGTTGAAATATGTTGAAAACAGGGAACAAACGCTTCGCAGTTGGAGAAGGAAATCGGACTGGAATTCCCGAACAATGAACGTTTCTTTGGATTGGCAAATGTAAGCTACCACATATTAGTATTTTATTTTGATGTGTGCTATAATTGAATCAAGTGTTTTTTTGGGATGAGAAGATGAATTGTAATTTTACACGATTTCATTGTTATGTCAACACGATTTCATCAACATTTTCTAATTATGTAATTGTTTTTTTTGCATGTTATACATAGTTTAAAAAATCATGTAAATATTTCTTTGAATGCAGGTGAGTAGCAAAGATGAGGATTTCCTAGATCTCCAAGTCGATATTGATCAGAATACTAGCATAACTCACTGCTTAAGATGCT
>JAITYZ010002471.1:0-10109 GCA_027744595.1 Paronellides praefectus
CTTTTGCGTATAGTAATGCTTCTTGTATATCTATTGTACCTACTTTAAATATTTCTCTAGTGTAGGCGTGCATACACTTATATAGGTGGTGAGTAGTAGTTACGTTTTCACATAACAAGCAGGGTGGTGGAGTAAGTCGAGCTGGGAAAAAGAGTGTAAAGTGAGAAGAGATCAAATTTCACAGATAGATGTACAAAATGAATACAAGAAAAAGGAGCTTCTATGCAGACTGCTGACTGAAGGGAAGCTGATCGATTTCAACTTATTTTTTAAAGGGATACATATTGTGTGTGTGTGTGAAAGTAACTATTTTTGTAAGAGAATATTGCGGAAATGAATTTGATAGCACAAAAAAAATATTTCTATCTATATTTTTTATTTCTCACTTTACAAGGTATATACCCGTATTTATATCCATATTTTTCTGTTTTATCAATATATGTATGTATATAGGTCTCTGACTTTCAGATCAGCAGTTTAACCAATTCACTTTCTTCCGATTCATCTTTTCACTTTTCTTTTTTCCATTTTTATCTCCTTTCCCTTCTCTTGTGAAACAGAAGAGGAGTAAGAAAAAAAGGAAATATATATACCACTAGAGCAGTAGTAGTTGTTACAGTAGAAGCAGCATTTAATCTCCTCGACATGTACTCAAGCCTACTCTAGAGTATCAACTCTCCTATATATTCTCTCTGCTTGAAGGAGAAAAAATATAAAATAACTGAAAAAATACTGCTACTACTTCTACTAGTTGTAGTAGTACAAACAGATGAAACTTTTATTGCCTAGTTTGATCGAGTGAAAGCAATCTTTCTTTTTTATTCCTTTTCATGGGGCTTTGTCAAGTTATTTTTTTTTTAAATGTAGAAAAATAAGATTTTGGTTTGTCTACGGTTAGGGATCTAGTACGTGTATACCTACATTGTATAAAGGCAGGATATTGTATAGCCGTCACGTTCAATGAACAAAACAATGTGGAATACGATCCATCGTTTTGTTTGAATATCTGATGGATGCTTCCCAAGAAATACAACCAGTTATCTTGATAAAACATTCTTATGTGATATCTATACATTGTAGATATGGATGCTATGTATATTCTATCAAATCAAGCCATGCTTTCAATGTAGGTCATAAGGTACATGTATACAAATAGTAATGCAAAGCAGCACTGGGAAAATACTTTTTCCCCTGAAGCTCTACAATTCACAATCCAAGATATATTATGAAAGTTCCAAACAAGCAGTATCACGTTTATCTTAAGGATGCATTTATTTCTGCAATATTGTCAGTCAGCACCACAAGGGAAAGAGAGAAAAATCACAAAAGAGAAAGGAAAACGAAAAAATCGCTGGAATGAGCCGAGTGAGCCAAAGTACTTCCGCAAGAAAACGAGAACAGACATTCTTTTGTTTTTTATCCTTCCTTAAAAAAGCAAAGAGGAAAAAAACAAGTAGACTTATATGCTTAGGCTTCAATAACAGAACATAAGGATTGCTATTCATTTTAATGCTGAGGAAAGATAACAAAAAAATCTTTAAATTTAAGGAATTGGGTGAAATTTCTTTTATTTTATTTTGTAATATCTTTTGCAATGACTGGTTATGACCATTTATAACTTAGTAACTAGTTTGAATTTTAAGTTATCTACCCATGTACGAAGAACATATACGATACAGCCAATCTGTTTAAATTTCTAATATTTATACGCTTCAGAAATAAAATTCATGGCATTGTGACGATCCTAAAATAGATTAAAACGCTAAAAAGTTATGTAAAATATATTTCATTAGAGTTTAACACTTAATTCCAGAATTAATTAGGCATCATGCTTCATTTATTGAGGCTCTCATGAAAAATATATTTCCACAGTTATTAATATTACGTTACAATCCGATGAACGGGAAGTCATCGAAAGAGGTGCCAGTTCGTATAAAGCGGAGGTGTCACATGGCAGACTATTTTAAAATTAGTGAAATCTGAGAACAATAGTGATTGGCTGACCTAGATTCTTCACACGTCCACGTAATATGTCAATCTAAAGTCTTGTTGAGTTGAGTTTATTTTTAAAAAATACCTGAAAAGATTACCTATACAAATGCTAATATTTTATGACGTACGTACAATGCGACGCACACAAGTCTACCTAATGTAGGTGATATACTTTATAACAAGCTATGTATGTAGAATCATTCATAAAACCACAAAATAATCTTAGCCATCACTTCAACAAAAGCGCATGTACTTTTTATACTTGTAATTTACTGAATGTGTCCTTGTAAACAAATCAATATATTATAGTCATAGTACATCTCTTAACTTTCGTATCACGCGCTTAGCAACTTAACCACTTGATATTTAGTTTTACTAGAGTTGCTCAGACTACTGGCGTTAAAAATAGAAATTCTTTTCTAAAAAAAACCTTGTAAGTAATCAAAGATTAGCTGGTGGCAAAAAAAGACACTTGGCTATTTTAGATGAGTAGTATATAACCAGCAGGTTTATATAATAATGGACACACCATTATGATGTAAGTGTCGAAAAAGTCTGCCCACGCAGCATAGTAACCCAAATAATGGCCGAGGTTTGGACTTGATAATACAACAACTCAGCGAGAAAACCACTAGATTTAATAAAATGAAAGGAAATGAAGGTGAGTGGAGGAAAATGACAAGTCTGAAATTAAACTTTATATCAACTTACTTTTGCACCTAGTTATATACTATATAACCCTTTGTAAATGTACATACCTATACCTATGCAATGCAACACGGTTAAAAGGAAAAAAGTCCTGAACAAACAAACAATTTTTTTTGGGTATACCTATTGTCATCTTCAAAAAATATAGAGATTCAAAAAGGTATATTTTTATATTGCCAAAAGTAAGGAATATGAAAAGCTATGTATTTATGTTTGTAGGTATTTGTGTGTGTGAAAAAACAAGCAGAAACCAAAATGACAGGATTGTTGGCGGCTTTTCTAAAGACACTCATTTGGTTGTTGTAAGTACAAAGTAAATGTTGGGGATCCTCTTTGGGTAATGGCGGTGTGGTGTCATTGTCGTCGTCTCTTTTCTCCCGAGAAAGATCAAGATTACACTTTTCTTGTATATATACCTACCTACATGCATATATACATACATTATGAATCTACATCTACATATATACCTGTTATTATTATAACATTTACCTGATACCTATTTGTGTGTGTGTGTGTGGATGGGCAAGCAAACGCCTACTTAATATCTACAGCAGCAGATATACATTTTCTTTTACATTTCCCTTCAACTCTTTTCCCTTCTTTTCTGTCTTCTTTCTCTCTCTCTCTCTCCATCTTCGTATCGCTTGGCTGGTCATACAAGTTAAATTGGACTCTTTTTAGTTTCTAGACTCTATCTTTCTCTCCTTTTCCTCTTGTGTGTCTCTCTCAGGCGAACCATATCTTTTTGACTCTTTCCATATAATATTCCTCCTACTTTTTTTCTTCTTTTTTGCATCTCCCATCTTCATGTGTGTCTGAATGAGAGAGAGAGAAGCTTAAAAACTGTTATTATAACGCCAAGACGACAAAAGAAAATGTAAAGAGGCACATCAACTGTATAAGAAAAAAGAAAGGAGCACCATTATAGGAATATAATATGTACGTCTGTATATATGTATATATGTCTACACATTATATATACTTGTTTGAAAGCGCATTAAAGGGAGAGAGAAAAGACCAAAGAATTATTACGGTTACGCAAATAGCATCTTTCTTCTCCCAGCTTTCCTCATCTCTTTCTTTAAAAATGGCTTAAGATGAGAAGACGCTGTGGTGATGGTGGTGGTGGGTAAAAAAAAGCATCATCATCAAAGGGACTAAATCCAATCTTGTGACTTTCATTCATTTCAGCGTCGTCGTCAAAGCCAAAAAAGAGCTCTCATAAATGGCCTGTGTAAATACACACAAAAATCTACTAACTGCTTCTGCTGAAAGTTTTGGCATATAAGCGGGATATTTTAGGTATGTATGTATGTATTTTGTATGCTTTGGTGAGTAAAGAGGATAAAAAAACAAGAATCCTATTTTGGAGTGTTAGGTGTAACCTTTAAAGTTCCCATTTAAACACTCATTTTACTCATACTTGACTGGCTTGTTAACTTAAAAAGATAAAAAGAGAGTTTTTTTTAGCTTCTTACGTTTAACTACACACAAAAATTTGCAAAAGGAATATATATATTTTTTTAAGCACTCTGTTTTGCAAGCCAAAAAATACTGACATAATATTTTTGTGGCTAGTTTGAAAGGATTATATATATTTTCTCCTTTTTCCGCTGTCATTAGGGCTATATGACTGGTAGCATTTTATTACGTATTCACCGGTTGTTTACACGAACGCGCTTCAATTCCTGTAAAGGCCAAGGACTTTTTTCTTCTCCGTTGACTTTCCTAATGGAACTTGTTTGTGAAAAATGTTGAGAAAAGTATGGAAATTAGCACGTAGTTTTTTCTACTCGGTAGAGAAAGGAAGGATATTTTTTTTTAAAGAAATCTTCTCTAAAAGTCTGGCGTCTGAGAAACAAGGTACTGTTGATGTGCCAAAAATTCTGGCTAGATCACAGGACAATGACATGTCGTCATCATTTATTTAAATAAGTAATAAGTTTTATGACAATGGGTTTTGGTACTACCGCCATTGTATACATTTACCTTTCAAGCCCCACAGCAACAAACTATCTTCATGTATTATGCATAAAATAACGTGCATTTGGAGAGGATAGTCTCTACTGGAGACTGTGTCATGATGGCGGTAAAATACATTTTGACAAGCAATGCACCTTTCTCACCTTACCCTAAAATGAGAAAAATATACGCCTACGCAATGCCTACGCATTATCCCATTTCCCTAATGACTATACGCACTACCGTCTCGACATAAAGAATCTATAATATATTTACGCTTTTTCCGGCTGCGTGCTAGAAAACAGTTTGCCAGCATTTATTTATCTATCTGCAAACATTCCTTACGATAATGACCACACTTTCTTTATCCTTCTTCATGGATTCAAGTGAGAGACTTCTAAAATGTGATTAAACATCAACTTTTACAAATACATATGGGATTGCTAGCTCGTCGTAAATGGATTCCTCCTGCGTTTATTCGTGATGTTTCCAAAAAAGGAAGTGTGTCATTCAGCTAAACACTGAACGTGAGTGAATTGCCGCCACACTACGCAAGTTTAAAAGAATTCGGAGCGAGTAATCACACAAGAGAAAATCCATCTCATAAAAAAAGAATATTATGGACTCCATCACCTGACTATTAAAAAACAAGTAGGCAATTCAAGCATGTAGGCATGCAAGTTTACTTGGATTTTGCTTCATGCTTCATTTGGCAAAACGTTACTATTATGAATTTTTGCATTGATACAACAAAAACGTACAAAATATAATGGTAGAAAAGGCTTCGACAACAACAACTTGGCATTCTTCAGTTTATGCACGCGTAAAGTTTTTCTGCAACTCAATAGTAAAAAAAATATATATAATGTTTTGCAGTTTTGAAATGGTAAAATCTGGAGAAACACGCAACTTTTCAAGTGGATAATATGTTGTGCACTTAAAAAAAGTGAAAAAAGTAGATCAGAATTTGTACAATTATTTGACTATATAAAAATATATAGCGCGCAGTAGTAAGTAATACACATGCATTTGCATGCATGACATGTAATTGTAATAGTATTTTTCTTGCGTTAACTTCTTGACACGAATGAGCGAACAAACAAACGATTATTGAAGATTAAATACGCAAAAGCCTTTTTATAACTTTTTCCCCTGTTGTTCGAAAACTGCAAAGTTTATACACTTTATATATAGCCCTGAAAATGTGCCATTATATAACATGGTTATGCGAGTGAGTAAAATTTATATCAACAAAGAAAATCTTTGCGAGTTGTAATAATAATAATAGGTGTATGTGTACACTATATTACACATATCTGCTTCCGTTTTGATTTTCCTCCACACAGCAGCAGCAGCCATTTATTAGAACAGTTTGTGAAACCGAGCACGCAGACAGACTGACGATTTTGAAGAATTTTTAACTGCGGGTAAAAACCGGGAGGGAATGAATAAGGTGCTTAATGTCTTGGCGAAAAAATAGGAAATGGTATGGTGCTATTATTTTTTAGGTACCACTCCCTGTCGTCGTTTCACCATGTTACCCACTTGTAACCAAAATGGCAAAACAGTTTTGTAATGTGGCAGTGAAATCCGAAAATGTTCATTTCCATTTCACTCACTCCAGAGAGCTCCGTCAAGACCTGGAGAAAGTGTCACATTGTAACAACAGCAGTATAGCAGCACCACCAGCAGCAACACAGCACATTTAACTGCTGGCAATAAGAAACCCTTTTGCTTTCTCCACACTTTGCATCGGCACGACAGAAATAAATGCTTAAGTTTGCAAAACGATCTCTGGCACTCAGATGTTCACTTGAAATAGTGTGCGATGCATATATACGACTCACGCAACTCATACATATATTATGCGTTATTACATGTATTCATTTCCATAAAACATGTATTAGCAAAAGTAAACAATGCGCAATCCGGAACGATTTCTATCCGACTATGGGGCATGACCTCATCTTCTACTACACTCCATTGTGCAAATAATAAACTTTACATAATTTTTATTTTATTTCATCATTTACGAATGCGAGAGGCATGCATGTCGTGTTTATGTTTATTGTTTTGTGCGAAAATGTTTTGCGAGTTTAGCAGGCAATGGCATGACCGATTTATAAAATACAAATTTTTAAATAGGTTGAGTTAAGTTGCAACTTGACTAAATGTGTGCTTCTAAACGTGCGGCGGGTTTTTAAGAAGTATTTTGCGTGTTAAATTTTGTAGAGAAAAATCTTTAACACTTTGTAAATTAAAATTTTGTGTTTTCTTTTGGAAAAAAGATATGACATGTCAACATGTATTATGGAGAAAGTGAATAAATTGTAACTTTAGTCACCTTCACTTTCCATGAGTGAGTTGCTATTTTGATTAAACTGTAGAAGTAAAAGTGCATTTTAATGACATTCTTCAATTTGTACTGCTTGTGTACCTACATAATTTAGTCATGTCTGCACGCCGACTAAAATTTAATATATCACAAATTTCTTCCAAGCAGATTATAGATGACAAACAATGCAGTTACAAGGTGGAATCATATCCAGGATGAACGTCTATTAATTTAGAAGGGTGTTCACTGTATCCCTATTATGAAATATTCAGTATTTCCAGGAACAACAAAAGACTCTCGAAATAAAATTAACTTAATTTTCTGTATTGTATCTTAATCTACTAAATATATGCTGTATAGTTTTACGAAATGAAGAAACCCAAGGAGTAGAATTAGAATAACGAAACCACTGGACCATGCATCTGCTAATCTTATTTTCAATTTGTAGTTTTTTTTCTCTGAATCAGTAATGATGGCTAATATTTAAACTTCTCTTTTTTTAACGACTCATTCAAGTAAATACCTAAAGGCTTATAACATGGCTCCCATGAACTTTTTACACACATTACACATATATATGTAAGTACATCCGACGGCATTTTTAATTGTAATCATGTCCTACTGTCCCCCTTTCTATTTCCTCTTGCGAAATTACTAATTTACTAGAATACGAAATCGAAAAAGTTTTGAGGAAAAAAATTTGTAATAGCACAAAAGAACAAGTCTGTTGGCAAAAATTCTTTCTATCCAACCCCTTTTCCCGGATTATATAATAATAATAATCATTTGTAATGATGACCAAAGTTAACTGTACTGCGTCACTGGTCACCATAACCATCATGATTTTTTTTAGCAAAGTACTTTTTTTACATGTTGTACAGTATGCACCACAAAAAAGCAACATAATATAACTTTTACATCATAATGTGTACATACCTACATGCATACATACCCGCAAAAACGATCACAATCATGTTGATCACCATCATGATCATTAAGAAGAGAAACGAAGGGAAAAACTTTTTTTGTAGATGAGTTTTACACCATTTTTTCCGAATGTTGCATTAATCCTTTCAGAATTTCTGGTAAAGAGGCTATTGGCATCATCAGTAGTATAGATACTGCAGATATTATGCATTAGATACACTTACACACATGTGTGTACTATAATACTCATACATACAGTTTTTTTGTATCTGCAGCTTTAGCACAGTCCAAGTCCAGATGGTCAACAGAGTAAAATGACTTTTCATTACTCCATTTCCCACTTTGGACATTAGTAACCCAGTTTTCTGACTGGGCAATTTCCTGCTTTCCCTTTCATATCATCGCCATTTCCATTCGCTGCATTTACTACTACATAAAAAATAGTATGTATACTGGCAAATGAAGAGATACATTCTTATTACTGGGGACTACCAGTTGACGTCTATTGCTTGAATACTCTCTCTCTGCCTCCGCACTTTCCTTCACATAACACGTAGTGCAAACAACAGTAATATAGTAATAAGCATAGTGAAAAAACAAAAGGCAGACAAAATCTGGTTAAGGCTGTAATGATGGTCGCATAGTGCGAAGGGAGCATGTTTCCTTTGAATGTTTACACACATGAGCGTAGCAATGTATGCCAAGTAAGTACATCAATAAAATATGGTTTATCCCAACTAATTCCAATTTAGGTGGTGGCTCTTCTCCACTGCTGCTACGTGTATTTGTATAAAAACATCTTTTGTTTTTGGTGAAAGCAGCACCAGAAAATAATGGAATTTTTGAACTTTTGCAAAATAAGAGTTGCAAAAAATACAGTTAGATTTTGTTGTTGTTATTTTATGGTATTCGCATAGGCATATCTACTAGATGATAGTAATGGAATTATCCATCTGTCAGATCTCATCATTTTCAAATGGGGATGATGCGTGGTAAAATGTTGCAATGTATGCCAAGCCACGCGCAAACATTGATGTGAGGGTAATCAAGCAATCATGAAAATGGGTTGTTTATGAGAGTGACGATGAAACTTGCTTGACGTTTAAACTCAGGATAGAGAATAACTGGCACTCACTATGTCACAACTAACGGTATGTAGGCTGTGAATCCATTATTAAAATTATCTATGGAGTTGAAACACAACAGAATGGAATGTGAAATATGACGAGACAATGACAAGAGGAGCAATTCCTGCCCGATCGACGATCCAATTTTGTTTTTCCGACGGCGGCGTGTGAAGTAAAGATACTAAAATATTTAGATTCATGTCCACCTTGCACTGCCCTTGTTATGAAGGGCGGTGTTTTTGTTATTAATTTAAAAATCAAGCAACAAAAGAGATATACAATATCGGCTTATTTAATGAACACATAACTCGCGGTTCGGGACTTTTGACTTTGGTGAATAGGGTTGTCCAGAAAAAGGAACAATAATACAGACTTGTATGAAAGCTGAAAATATGGACAGAAAGATAAAAATAGATAATAAAAAAGATACACGGCAGCGTCAGCTTCAAGTACATTCTCAATGGCGAGGATTGCGGGACGAGAACTTGAGCGGAAGTAGGCTCGGTTTCCAAATACATTCTCATCTGACCATCGTTCAGCCTCTTGAAATGATCTGTCTCTGGCATCCACACTGTAACAACAAATAAAATACAATAGCATTACCTCAATTGCACTTTTACAAAAATGGCACATTGTAATATAAAGAGCTCTGCTAGTTATTTTTACTTTGAAAAATGCGGTACACTTTGCTTTAAAAGCAATGAAATACCTCCACCCCTCTCCCAAAAAGGTAAGTTCATATACCTACATAACTAACCCACCATCAAACCAATTCATCATCTCATAAAATATGTAACATGTTTTGTTTTCCGTACCAATAGCAATTGAAAAGTCAGGTTTTTGATAAAGTGTTGTCGACCAAATGGTGTACTTGTTGTGGTGTTTGGTGCAAAACAAAGGTGTTCTAGTTTGGATTTTTATTTACAATTCCCTTTCCTAAATCCTCGTGTCCGCCTTGTTGTTGTTGTTGTATTTTTTCATTTCCTCATGTTTCTCTCATGCAGTAGTAGTATAGCACATATATTGCTTACTTTTCACCTGCTTCCTTTAATGCAGAG